>JAOBYK010000019.1:0-17588 GCA_025434845.1 Phenganax subtilis | reverse complement strand
TTTCAGTTAGGTAAATCCTAAGTTTTCAAGGATTTGCTAAAAATATTTAAGGGAACTAATACAGTGCTCAACACTGACCTACTTCACTCTGATATTTCCTCCAAGTTTTTCAAAACGTAGAATTTCCCTGTGAAAAATTCCTACTTTGATCACAGAAATTTTGATGGTGCAAACCGGCCTTAAGATTCTACGACGCTGGATTATACATTTGCGTTGCCATAGCAGTCGATATCACGAATCTAACATAAGGAAGCTTTTCCTGAAATTCAGAATAAAAAACTTGTGATTTGTTTCGCGTACAAAATTCACCTTATTTACGACTTGAGTTTTTAGAAATCACGTTGCCCTTATCAGAACTAGAATTAGGACACGGTACATAAATTTCTTCAAACACAGCGGAGGCTGTTTCCAATGTTAGCAGAGTCATAATAACTGAAACGTTACTGTAATACCAGTAATGCTGTGTTTCATTATGTTAACAATACTTTCAACATAAAGTGTACCGAATAGTCACGGTTGCGTCGTTGAGCTCGCGTCGTAAAATCTCAAGGTCCCTATTATTCGGTGACGGTTGTTTGTAGGCTTATACTGATCATTCCCTGTCGTCTCTGTCCACTTGTGCAAGAAGGCCTGGGCAAGAGGGCCCACGAAGCTGCACGGGCATTGTATTCAGGGGACAGGGACTGGGTACACGTGCACTGAAAGGTCTAGGTCTTACATTAGTAATGTTTTATTCAGCATTAGTCTAAGCAACTTCCACTCACTGCCTTGTAGTTCTATTATCAGCGTCTTATTCTATGGTAGATTTTCGATGTACGTGCATCGATAAGTCAGAGCATGGCGTGTGCATTCTAACGTTTATCTTAAAAATGGTGGACCTATTTTATTATTTTCTTTCTAAGAAATGCGCCATTTCGTTTTCGCGTTTACTGTTTACTACAACGACCATGTATATAGGTCGCTCTTCGAGATCAATCTATTCAATAAGCGCCCAGGAAGCTCTGTACTGTACGTACCTTTTTCTCGTATCATAATGAAGTCCTATGGCGGGAAGAAAAGGCGGCATTGGCGGAGAAGTATCATCCACTCATATCGACTAATTACAATATTTATAACCAAGTGATGCAAGTACAACAATATATCGTACAAAGTGCTAAATTATTATACGTATTATGATAGGTAATCGTGTTGTCTTATAAAATAAAATGTCCAAGTTCTGGACCCCAAGACGGCTAGTGAGTAATGTTATTTATTTTGGTACTTTGAAGATCTTTCGTATTCGTGAGCATCAACGTCTGCCAGTAAACTACAATCAGTAAATTTTATGTTGGTGAGCAACATCGATACCTCAACTTATCAGAAATCTGATATTTCTCAGAGCATAGACTGATTACACTCCTGGGCCCGTTTGTTCGAAAGGTGGATAGCGCTGTCCACTGGATAGTGATATTTTGTAGCCTTCGTAAACTTTTCCATGGGTCGTTATAAAATAAAATTACGACTGATATCGATGGATTAGAGTCTCTAATATATATATATCGTTGACCACAATGGAAGTTTCGAATTTTTTGTCCAATTTTATGAACCAGGGTTCGTATGGGTCATGTAAAACCTGGAAAATCATGGAATTTCAATATTTTAAAATCAAGGCTGGAACACCGGGAAAATCAGTTTTGGTCGTGAAAAATCATGGAAAATTGAGAATTTCCATCAGCAAACTCTTTTATCATTTCCACTTCATCAGTTTTAAAAATAAATAAATATCACACAAAGCAATATGGCGAGGAAATCGTGGGTTTTGTTGCTATTTGAAACAATATTTTTTGGTGTGAATCGCAAAATACGATATTATCACTACAATATTACTGATAATTCAGAAAATCCAGGTCATGGGTTTTTAAATTTGGTCATGGAAAGTCATGGAAAAGTCATGGGATTTTCTCTCAGGAAATGTGTACAAACCCTGATGAACGTTGAAAACCTCACTATCAAATAAGATAGCGCTATCCCTTTTCCGAACAACTGATCCGTGGTGATCAATAATAGACAACTAGACATTAATATGGCGATATATAGTCTCTGTCAGTAATGACACCGTGATTACACCATGAAGATAGGTAACAGAATTTTTTTTCTTTTGGAATTGATTGAAACAACGTCAACTTGCCAGAAAACGGACTAGTTAAAGAAGAACTGCAAATCGACAACTAAGCTACCTTTTCTGTTTGTAGTTAGGCAATCATATGATTATATGAGACACCAAGCTCTGAAACTTCCTCTGTATTTTGACCCATGGAAAATCGGTATAATTCATTAACACATAGAGCTTCGATTCCGTTTATCCGACAGCAACGCTTCTTATTCAGCAACCTGTTGGTCACATATAAAAGTCTTAAATGCCAAAAGGTTCATCTTTTTCTCTGTAGGGGGGGGGAGGCTGTAGACAGTAACTGTAAGAACCAAATAAGTAAATAGTAGGCTAAAATGCATATTTACATTAAACAGGTGTAGAGCACTACATTATAACAACTACATTATAACTTTACTACTTTGTAATTTCACCATATCTATATTTATTTCACCATGTCTAGAACTATTATAAAGTCAAAAATTCCTGCCATTCGTAGATCTAGAAAATGTGAGAAGCAGCATGTCCTAATAAGTACGCCCAGATCAATGTCATGAGTCTATGCTTATTCTGCTCAGCGGCACCACGGAGAGACGTCATCTTCACATATTGCTTGATTTCTGTTTGCGAGCCGTCGGTGCCGTAGAATGCGATCAGCGGTATCCACATGCGGCGTACGGAGTCCAGGAAAATATGATACTCGTCTTTCCAAACGTAGAACCATAGGTTTTTATTCATTTCAAAATATGGTGATGCAGCCAGGATTTCTGATGCGTTCCTTGCTGGATTGACCATCAATGCTCCTTCGTTACCTCCAACATCAATGTATATCCTCTGCCTTGGTCTAGATCCCCGGTGCTTCATGAGGGTGCTTGTCGTGAATTCGTAACCAGCGTCGTCTGGGAACGTACCGTTTTCGGGAAATGGCCACCACAGAGACGGTGACATGCAAGCTGCTGAGCCAAAGATGTGTGGGCGCGTCCATACTGCGTGGCAGGACACCAGGCCTCCCAGGGAGAATCCCATGATTCCATAGTGCTCAGCGCCTGTCATGGCTCTGTAGCTCGTTTTGCAGACTGGAATAACGGTATCTTGTATAAAGTCCAAATAAAGTTGTCCGTAGACTTTAGGAATTCGAATCCACTTATAGCATCGCTGATAGTCATTAACCAACACAGCGTAAGGACAAGTAGAAGACATACAATTCAAACAGTTGTTGCAACGATTCGTGAGATTACCACTAACACACTCGATATTTGTGCCATTACTGACAGCCAGAAGTCTGGTACGGTTCTGGAAGGCGTTGTGTATACCAACAACCAATATCTCTTTTATCAAAGCTCTTTGAACCATCAAAATGCCCAGTTGGTGCAACATGTAGTTCAAACGTTGGCCATCGTTCACAATCAACGTCTCGTATGGTTTGTAAATGTTTTCGTGAAAGCTTGGCGGTAAATACATGGAAACTAACCTTTCTTCTTTCAACTGAGGCGAATAAATGAGTTTCTTTTCGACACTTCCTTCTTTGTTGAAAAACCATGGGTAATTTAAAAATACTGGAACCTTGGTCAAGTTTTTGGAATTACTGGACACGGGAAGCAACAGAACAAAATTTGGCCCGAGCATATCTTTTGAATCGTCCAATAAAACGCGGAATTCTAAACGAGCTGACGATTTTTCGTCGAGTGGAGACTCCAAACCTGGGATCGCAAATGCCAATTCGAATCCCCAAGTATCTTTTGCTGTGTATTTCATTGGTCTTCCTTTCTCCCAAGACAAATCAAAACTACTTCCACGTATGTACATTTTTGTGGCGTCATTTTCGGAGTGTTTCTGGCGTACGCGTTGCTGTAAGTTTCTGGCGTACTTGTTGTTCAGAGGATACTGGATTTGGATCAAAACTCGTTGAGGGGTTGGTTGCATTGCTAACGTGCACTTGGTTGCGAAACAGAAACCAGGTTTCCCGTTTGTAGTACAAGATAAGCCTTCATTATCGTTTGTTTTACAAAAAGTATCATCGCTGGCAGATTTTCCGTACACTGTACAGCACAGAAACAAAACCAGCAGTTCTGAAATTGTCATTTTTACCAAGATTTAAAAATTGGCACTGACTGTTGTTCTTCGTCTTCAGTGCACTAAATAACAACAAAAGAAATCTAGTGATTGTTCTGGCGTTATAAAGATATAAAAATTGTAAAGTAACATGCATAAAAATGGATAAACATTACATTGACTTGCTCGACTGTTACTACGAGCTTTGGCGACGACATTTACTCAATAGGACAATATTCGTGGCTCTACGTTATTGGCTTTTTATTGGCTAGGATGTTATTTGGGAAGTTTGCATTTGATTAGTTTTCCTAAAGATGACAAGTAAGTGTCTTTCCCTTTCAACATCGGCGCTCGAATTGGAGCGAAACTTGTAAAACTAGCTTGACCTTTCGAAGTATCTATAATATCTCTATATTCTCATTTATTTCTATAACACTACAGTGATCCGCTCGCCGTCTACTCTCTAACTAACTATTGTATTCTTCTGTCTGGTGATTATATTCCTTTATATAGTTAATAATTATCCCACTTCTATAATATATCTATAATGACGTATTGGCTATATTACAGTATCAAAGTCTTGTCTCATATCTCCTATATGGTCGGCAATAAGAGCTTTATACATCCTTATCGGCGATACGTGAACACTACTTCAATTGTTATCGCCGACCATCGGCGATAAGGAAAGCTTCCCTGTCATTTTTTTTTAGAAGGTAGCCAATTATGCAGTCTATCTATGTTTGTTCTAAAACAAGGGCTCTTCTCGTATTCATATCACAGAGAGGGCGAACAACAGAAAAGCCCATCTTCATGGTCATGTTTCATTTAATCGTGTTTACGTTGAAAATTTGTATCGATAGTTTTTCATTTTTTCTTGTGGCACCAAAAATACGCACGTTTTCATAGACAAGTTCTGAAACGTAGAGGTTAATAAAAAGTTTATTATATGCCATTGGGCATCTATCTTAGAGAAAAATTGCAAAAATCTTCTTTCTTTTCCACTTAAATCAATTTACAAATGCTCTATTATTAATAAAAAAAAGTAATTTTAACTTTTTACAGAAACTTTTGGCGTTTGATTAAAAGGAATTTGTTTGTTTTTCGTACCAATGCACCGCTAGTCCATTACGGGAAAGTTATGGGCTGCTAAAAATGCTTCTAAGCCAATTATAGCACGCTTTTTCACCGAAAATGACGCTTGCCCCATAACAATATTGTGCGATGTAATTCTTTTCTTCAATTGAGAAATTTAAGATGGCCGGACCTTGTTGTTTATTTACTAAAGCGATGATGGAAGATAAACGGAAAATTAGTGAATCCAAACAGAAATTGCGAAATATTTATATTTGAAAAAATCTCTAAACGTCGTCTGTGCAATTCTGTTCATTGACCGTACTCTTAATACAGATTGGACAGACAGTGGACGGAGTGAATGCTTCTATTGAAAGGCCTCATCTGCGATTCCAAAGATTCAACAGGGTTGGTTAGGGCGGCACGGTGATTCCTACGTCTTTTGTGCTTCGTAATTTTCCGGCCATTACGAACGGTTGTGGAGAACTTGAGATTTGAGTACATAAATGATTAATTAAGAGATTTTGGTTGAAACTTAACCGCTGTAAGCCTCTTTGTCATCTTGTGTGTGAACACATATATTTCTGCCAAGCAACCGTAAAGGGTTCGTTTGAGAGAGAAAACTTGTTGTTTTCGCTTTTGTACTCTTGGTCAAGACTAAAGCTCCCTAATAGCCAGCTCGAGCAGGGCCGGATTTACCTAAGGGCAAGACTGCGGTGCTGCCCAGGGGCCTCCACATTTTTCAAGGTGGATTGAAAATCGTCACTGAAACGAATAGGGAAAAAATATGTTGGTTACTTGAAAGGTTATCTTACGAGTGTTACGAACAGTTACGTTGCAAGGCTGGAAAGCAAACTTTTGGCTATATAAGTTAGGTCCTATTCTAGCGAATGAGCTTCCTGATATAGCAAGGAATTATTATTGATCTATCTTCCAACTTTTAATCTAGATCCTGAGTTTTTAGGGCGGCGTCCTGGAGATCTGAGTTTTTCTGTTAAAATCTTGCCGTACATTTTAGATTTATGCTTTTATCATGATATTCCAGAAAAATATGAATTTCCGATACTCCTAAGACTGACGAAAGAGGGGACCTTCACAACTTTCGGCTGCCCTGTGTCTCCACATGTCTTGAAATCAAGCCCGGTAGAGTAATCTTATTGGTATCTCTGTCTGTTGTAGCCAATGGCGGGATTCTCATTCGTTTCGCTGGCTATAAGTCGGCGTTTAAGTCTGGGGCGCTATTTTCCAGCACTACCGGTCCAATTTCAGAAATATGCTTTTGCCTGGGGCTCGTGAATAAAAATGGGTTGGAAGAAGAAAAACCCTGTAACCAATCCTATATACGAAAAGTGATGTAGCACTACTCAATGGAAATCGTCTATGACAAAATGTTTTGCTCAATTCTCGCCTTTTTCTTGGTTGATTTATGAGATTTCAACGTTTGCTTGTTTGCAATAGTAATTTGAGACCTAGCCAGTTGAGTTTTGTCGTTTTGAAATCCGAAAAATGAACATATTTGATGGTAAATTCTTTCAAAACCTCGTTCTGAAGAATGAAAGATATGATGGTGGAGTTTATAATTGTTGCAAACTTAGGTCTCATGGGTCGACTTACCCGACTAGACAAATTACTCGGCCGTACAAAGTTCCTAGTTCATGTATTTAAGATGTAGTTTACCGGGCTGACCGTTTACATGAAAACACCGAGTATATAACCTGCGCTGCCGAGATTCGTCACGAAGAGCCGGGATCTTTGTAAGGCTAGTTGCTTGGTTGTCCCATATAAAGACTTCAGGCTGTGTAACTCGGCAAGGTGGATTCAATTTCCATTAATCACGCATACTTGTTTTTTTCGCCTCGTGCAAAGTAAAAATTATCGGCGAATCCAATTCGACGAAACGTAGAGTAGACGAGTAATTTGGTTCCATACAAACGGTTCACCATTTTGTTTCGACAAGCCAAGTAGCTCTGTTAGCCATGTAACTCGGCTTGATATTACTAGGCTCTTAGAATTCTCCAAATTGAAAGTTCGCAACTCGAAAAAATATGCTCATATCCTTGACGTTGTCTGCACGATAAGCCTGCTGCAACCTAGCGAAATGAAATTCAACGCTGTATTTGTAACCTTTCTTTTTTTCTCAGACATTTCTTCGTCGAAAAACTCATTACTTCAATTAGAATATCCACTACATGTTTATTTCCTGATATAATTAGTGCATTGCGCAAGAAGTAGTTTTTTTTCCAGCAAGACATTTTAAATATATGTGCTTCCGACGAGAATAGTGCCAAGTTACACGGCTCATGCCAGCTGAAGTGGTTCATCTAGTTTGGATAACATGACTGATTTCATGTCAAATATAGTTTTTCACTTGGATATACACGTTCTTCTGCTGGCAACATGCTAGCAATTTTCTGGGCAGTGCCCTTCGTGATGGCTATGTAGATTCATGATGAAAAGAGGAATGACCTCACGTAAGTAACCAAAGTAAATCGCTCGATTTTGAACAGGTATAATCTTATACACATTGATATGGTTTTCGCCCGGTCACATCTTTGATCAGCCATGCAGAGAAAAGTTACCTAAAAAATTGCGCTCTTCCGTGGTTTATATCAACTATTTGAAATGATATTAAAAACGTGACCTCTGTGCCAACGTGTATATAAAACGAAACTCGACTCTGCTAGGAGGAGGAAGTGTTTGCAAACATTCGATACTAATAAAATGAGCCTTTTCGAAATGCAAAATGAGCATTGAAAATCTGTTTCGTGTACACATTTTCGCAATGCGTAATTGACTAATTGTCAAATAGTAAGCTCCGAGCGCGAAATGCAGCACGGTCTTGTAATTGTAATTGAGAGTGACGTGGCCATCGGTTGAGTTGTGCGCTGTACTCATACTGCGACCCAATGCATGCATTTACCAACGGAATACGTGTAATGTTTTTGCGCGGAAACATTTGTGTTTTATACTTTGAGTTTGAAAGTTTTGTGGATAATTTTATTATTGCTCAATGTACTATTATGGAGCAATGATAAAGCTAAAGAGTGGATATTACACCTTCCATTCTGGTATGTATAAGCAAGCGTTTTTGTATATTATGGTGCATTTTTAAGGAAACACATTGTAGGTTTCTCACCCAGACCGGGCTAGCACTGTGTTTGTCTTCAGACTGGGCTGAGTTAAAGTTGATGGCAACTTCGCCATGCATTACCACTTGGATATCGCATTTTTTTAACCCACAATACGAACTTTGAGCTTACTAAGTGTGTGTGCATTGCTAAGTGTAGAAATCACTGCATATATTCATTTTGGTATTACAGTCTTGCCGTGCATGGTTAGAATAAATTTATACAGTCCGTGTTTCTTTTCGTTGAAATCTGCACTAAAATTGATATTTAATTTGCATAATCTTGCGCTCTTCAGTCTTTCGATTTTTTGCGAAAGTTATGTTTACCTGCAGTAGAGTTTTTGAAAGTGAAAAATTAGGCAAAGGTAAGTATTTCGAGAGTTAAATCAGGCATTCAATCAGTGTTTCATTTCCACTCGTATTAGTAATCATTTTTAGAAGCAATGTGCATCTGATGCGCACCTTTGATAATTGTGTGATGAAACGACCGCGTGTATGCATCAATCGATTTTCTAAGAATTTATAGTAAAGTGGATGTATTAGCACGATTGTAGATAAGTTTAATTATAATATTCTATTGACTTTGATAAATAGAGACAAATTGTTTGGTTAATGATTATCTTCTTGTTTCACACTCAGCTAATTTGCAAAACGCACGGTGTTAGTCATTTATACTTTAATTTTTTTGCAAATACACAGTAAGAATCAAAAAGCATTTTACATGCTTCATTGAGGCAATTTATTCTTAGACATTTGCAGGTGGACTTCAATTTTGATGTATGTTATTGACGAGCTCCAAACGTAAAGTAACATGCACCATTAAGGCATTACCCAAAAATATCCATTCAGAGCGTAACGCATAATACGCTTATTGTACATAAACCATCTTTAGTGTGTAGAGAAATGTTTTTCGTAGATACCAGTTGTATAGTTCACGTAAATCGGCTAAACGTAACGTTTGTGCGACCCGTTTATGTGTGTCATTCATGCGTACAAGATTTTTCCAGTTTAAACGCAAGTCAAACATACAATGACTTATTCAAGGCCTACCAGGCCTAGTATTCCACACATTCGTAGTATTCTACTGGTATTCCACAACTATTTCAAAATCAGTAAAACGAAATAGAAAACATTGTAAATTAACGCAAGCTAATTCCTTGTGAGTTTCACTTTTCCGAGATTGGGGACGTTTTATTCTTTTAACATGCATTTATGTATGAGAATATGAAAATTTTATACACTATTCATTGCTGCCGATGATTTTACCGTACCAGAAGCTACAAGCGCTATCTACGATGGAGAGATGTATGTTTTTGATTCAGTAAAATAATATAGTTCGCAAATATTTGATATTAAGATTATTTGGGACTGAGAGGCCAATAGCAATTCTTTTTAACATATATCTATACAAAAGCGCTGTTTATGCTTTGAAACTTATGCTTTAGTTTACTATTAGTATTATTTAGACATGACATATTGAAAAAATCTTTGTGGTTTTAGTGTCTTTTAAACTTGAAACGCTGCACCAGTTTTTGCCACACTTGAGTTGAAACGGAGTAAGAGCACAATTGGGCATATAACTCATATATTTAACACATCGCGTGTAATTTGACTGCAAATTAGCGCATTATTATTAATTTTCTTCCGTTATCCAGCTAGAGTAAGTTCTATTCAGTGGTGAAAGATAAGGAAAATCTAGGTGTCTACTGTGGAATTCGCAAAATGAGGGATGTAATTACCGTTGGAGGTTTTATCCAAAATATGCATTATGAAGAAATAATTAATATTCAGCTGCACGCGAACTGTATCTTGTATGATAAAAACCAAGAAGTAGATAATGAACAGTTTGAAAGAGCGGTTAGCTAGAATTTCTGTAGAGGTCACTGAAGACGATTTCTAAGCCTTTGGAAGTATCAAAATAACTATATATTCGCATGATAGGTTCTATATCAAGTTACGCAACTTTTAGTCGGTGTTTTTTAAGATTGATAGCTAAGAAATGCTTGTAAACCTTTTGACATCAATGAAACGGTTCCGTTTGCTTCTAGTATCAACAAAATTTTCTGCTCCGTGCGTTCAAACAAGACTGAAAAACCAAAGACAAAAGATCGATTCTACTTGAGTCAGTTTTCGAGAAGTAATGTGATGAAGACTACTACGTGCACATCGATTACTGCTTTCTATAACCATTTCAAAGCGAAAGCACCACATGGATTTTGGTTTAAACAGCAAAATATCAGCTGCAGTTCTGCTCTACGAAAAAAAAGTAATGGTTATCTTGGGAAGGTCTTTGATGGAATAATAAATTGTTTCTGAAGGTATGTAGTGGTTCGAGAAATTTTGCACACCAGTAATTTGCGCTCTGTTATCTCTTCTTCAAAGTACGCGGTTTTACACCACAACTTCTCCCGGATGACTAATTTACAACTTTTAGCTGTAGATAGAGGGATATTTATGTCCAATAACGGTTAAATAGTAGTGTTCTAACGTGCCCCATAACGGTTTGGGCAAAAACTTGGTGGTGTTTCACACTCGCACATTGTGTTGTCGACTCGGTTCCCACTAGCGCGCGCGTTGTAGCAAATTTCTTATTTGTGAAGGTCTAATTCGTCTGGCATTGTCAACGTGCTAATGTGGTAACCAATATTTATTCGAGATTGAGAAGTGAATTGAGATTTAAACTTATTTTAAGTTGTTCGGAGAGTGCCAAAATAGCAAATATCTCTAAAAGTGTTTGAGAAAAACCAGTTTTCATGCATCAGATCCTCCTTATCATTGCTGTAAGTGGTGTCTAAACTCTAAATGATTGCTATTACAACCATAGAAGGCAGTGATGAATAGTTTTAACTAGTCTGGGCATGCGTTAGGAAGATGAGTGTTGTTGTGTCCTCAGAGTCAGAATTACACACATTTCTCCTACAAACAGTAATACTACTAACACTAATATACTAATACTAATACTATTAATACTACTAACACTAATACTTATCCTCTTGTTGGATTTTTTACTGCAAATTCCGTGGTTGTGTTGCAATAAGGGTACAGTGAAGTGCAATCGACCTAACTGTTTAATATTTCTAATATAAAACTACTAGTAAGATTTCTTCTGACAGCTCGGCTGTACTTACATTTCCCTATACTCTAGATAGGCCTTTACTGGAAGACTTGATAAGTCTTATTGTATGAGTCAATGAAGTTTGGCAACTGTATGGTTGTTTTAAGAACTATTCTGTAATTGGGCTAGTACTCTCTCCTTGATCATAATATACAAAATTAGTTGTTTATTTCTGACTTAGATCTTAACCTTTGAACAGATGTATGGTAAGGAAACGCAATTTGTATGCATGCGGTAAAATTGGGTCGATATTAGTTTGGACAGGTACTTAGGTAAGTTCTACCTTAGTTTGTAGTGCTTTTGCTTTTTCAAATGGGGCATATTTATAGTTTATTGTGTGACATACATTGCCTGTTATTTGCAAACATAATTGGCAACCCTTGAAAGTGTTTTAATCTGTGCGAATGTATACCAATGTGGCAGCTTTTGGCCCCACAAAGAGTTGTATTTCATATTTTGTGACTTTCATTATGATTGAATAGGCTGAGTGAGGGTAGATATTAATAGACATAATTTGTTTTGATTAAATTAGAATACACGGATTTGGGCGGAGGATTTCAGTTCATTTTCAGAAAAATTATGTATAGGTACGATGAACATGCATTATATTGGGTCGTGATTAGAATACTTTAAACTGGTCGTTTGTGAAGCTTATTCGTATCGGTTAAAACATGCTTCTTGGCATGCTATTTCTTTAGTGCTCATATTTTTGCCATCATTTTTTGGCAAATTATTTTGCGAGTATACTTACGCCAGCCATAATTTTTGTTCGCATTATGTAAGTTTTGTTTGGTACTGCACTAATCCAATTGTCATAGAGAGTTACTCACATGGTGAAAAATGCCTTAGCTGTGCATGGCTAACTCAATCACATTTTACAACTTTAGACACACATTTTTGGAAAGTACAATGTACATTATACTGCATATTTTGTCTGTATGTCAACTTTATGACGTAAGTTACGAAAGATATAGAGCGAAGTTTGGAGCATAAAGGGCAAGTGACAGTACCTTTGCTCATTGAGTGACTTAGTTTTGGTTTTCCTTTGGTTTTGTTTACATTTTAGGAGAAAAATATATAATCAGATTGCAAGAGATGTCTCTAAATGTATGACCACATTTAGGATGAAAATTTTCATGTGTTTTTATCTGCCATTACATCTTGTCTCTTGGCTATTCCACACAAATTGTCGACTGTTTTGTTGTTGATTTGTATCGAGCCACATATATAGCAATGTCTTTAAACCACTTTTCACAGTTTGATTATATTACACCCGTGGTACGGCTTCGTTGTATTGTCGTGGATGTGATTAAGAATAGGGATTTGAACTCAAGGCTATATAGACGGAAGATTGCTACCATTGAACGCAAATGTTGTTTACGATTTTGCCTTTGGTCATACTCTCGCCAAAATAGACCCTAGCCATGTTTTTAAAGTGTTAGTTGAGTGAGATTTGAGATAACGTTTGTAATAGAAGTTCTGGAAACGGGATCTTTGCCACCTTTGAGTCGCGTTTTCTGTGCATGATTCACTATTAAATGTAACATTTTCAATATGTTTCTAAATCGCACAGTTATCATAACTTTTAAGGCATATACAACTGATACTTTATTTCCGTTCATCGGCATTGTTTTTGGTTGTTATTTTTGCCTGTATTTTTAAAAATAAGTTTACATCTGAAAGCTATAAGCTTTTCGCACGCGATTTCAACGAATCCAACAACGTAATTCGTATCAATTTTCATAGCTGACAAATTTTTAAACAATAGCTCATATATTTCACCTAAATTCGGAGTGTAGTTCTCTAGAAAAAGGCAAACACTTTATCTTTTGATCTCTAATGCAGATGTCGTAGCCATATTGATTAGGCATTATAGAATGGTTTACACTATCGAGTTTTCGTTAACCAGAGTATGTTTTAATCAAATTCCGCGGTCGAGAAAACTCGTTAAAATACTCGATAGTGTTACTAATTTCGTATATAGATAAGTCTGTACCACAATCCAAGCACAAATCATTGTTACTTCGGAGTATATTCCCATATAGGTTTTTACCGTTCAATGTATTCCCGAAATAAAAAGGACTTCGTTTAAGCTAGAATGTTTTTCGAAGATTAGCGCTGACATTGATCATGCATTGCAATTTTGTTTTGATCAATTAACTCGCATACAAACCAACGCATTTCTGTTGCAACTTCTCAGCTTCATCAACTGTATCTATAGTCGATAGTTTCATCAGTTCTAAATGTTTCAATTATTGTGTGGCCGTCTCTATATTTGAAAGGTAACTGAATTTACCACATTTCCTCCGGATATCTGTACTACTTCAGCAAAACAGGTCCATTGGGAGCAAAATGAATAAAAAAACAAAACTACAAAATGAATCCGGAGTATCAGGACATTGCGTGTGGTGTTTCGTACAGTACATTAAAAAGAAGTCTTTTCCAATTCGATCGAATTAAGCGATATTAAAATCTGCAATTTGATGGAATCGGATCATAGTTCCCGATATGGACGAGGCAAGCGCTAAGACCACAGTGCAACGAACCAAAGTCAATTCGCGACTCTGTTTGCATACAAACACTGTAGCTGCCAGTATTCTGTTGAAATTCCTGAAACATTATGTTTAGTTCCTCGTCAACGGTTGACTGAGAGCAGTTTGTCCAACGCTTCTCGGGGTACACATTGCGGTGGCGCTGCATTATTTATCTACGATATGAGTTTATACAACACTTCTCCTTGTATACTTGTCTGTATTCCATGTATATGTATGTATATTTACTACCATAAGGCACATTGAAACTGTTTGCTTGTTTTTTGCTTGGTAGAGATAGCAAAGCATTACCACAAATGAAAAAATATTGAAAGATGATATACTGACTATTCCACTGGGGAAAACAGCCAGATAGTCGAACTGGAGCGGCTTGCCTTAGGATTGATGACATAACGAAAAAATTCGTTAAGTTACTCCACCATTTTATTGTCCCAATTACGGCATGGAAAGATGGATTATTAGTCATAGAGCATGAGGGAAATGAATTTTGTTTCGATTTGACTCGACTGCTGCTGCGCATTTCTCGACATCACGACTCGCGCTCACTGAAGTGCAGCGAGAATATGGAATGCTACCGAAACGCAGAATACTTTGGATAAGCGAACAAATCCATTAGTTTTTCAGTAATTGTTCTTTCATTCGTGTTATAAGCAACTTGTGCGTGGCCTAACTTCTGAGATATCAGTGACGCAGGCCTTGATGAAAGTGATAAGAGTAAATCAAATGAATTCCACAATTTTTGCTTGCGTGATGTAACCAAATGGCGTGTTTATAAACAGAAAAATTTGACACTAGAAAAGAGGGCAGTTTGATTTTACCTAATTAGAAGTACAATGCAACAAGTTTATATAACTTAGCTTCTTTTGTCATGGTTTTCGTTATAATTTTCCTGATTAAGCTTATGTTGATGAAACACTATTTTTGTAATAAAAGTACACTACACAAGCTGTTCTAGTTTAATAAGGAGTTGGACAAAACTAGAGTTATGGGGTTGTTTCTGTGTTCAAAGTACATAACAATATTGTTGATGAATGATTGTTTCGTAGTTGTTCGATTTCGTTGTTCGGTCGTCTGGTTGCATGTGATGGTTCGACTTTAAAACTGGAGCCATCGAACTGTTATCATTGTCTTCAATAATACTGCATTCAAACTTGCCAAAAATGTTTTATACAGTTAAGTTTCTAAGACTGCTTGTTTAGTAGCACAAGGCCTGATTTGATCAATAAGAGCATGCTTTAAATAACGTAATGTTGGCGCATGAAGAAGAATCGCGTGATTTATGCGCATCTACAGAATGTGACTCAAAGTAATACTAGGGAAAGGCTCTATTTAAAAAGATGACCGGGTGTATTATTAATATAGATATCAAAGAACATTTGATCGTTTTGCGCTCACTAGCTTCAGTGATGGACTGTGATGCGGCTTAAATGAACTCAATGATAAACGCCGGCAGCTATATGCCTGTTTGTAATGTAGAAAGTATAGTTGCGTAAATCATTCGTTTTTGTGTACGCTCCCCAGTGAACGTTCCCATGTTTCGTTATTTTCACAACTTCACGCGTTTTAAATCAGCTTGAACCAACTTTTGTGAAACGTGGATTATAAACAGGGGAGGTTGGATATTGTTTTCATGAGATAGCTGATCATTCATCGTAGCACTGTTCCACAATATATATTCTTCTTTCGACTCTAAGTGAGCATGCAGTCAGTAAAACAATGGATCTTGAATAAGTGAAAACTCTTCATTTTATACAATTGGTATATAGAGTTGCTTATTGATGGCATTGTTGAATATTATCCAAACCCATATATATATTTCGCAGATGTCTGATATAATGCGATGAATTGCATTCGAAGTATTTCAATTAAGTTGCTCACGGTGTGTTTGACTATCCCTTTTGTTGAAGTGCATTTTAATCAAACTTGCGCGACTATTTGGACTACAGAATTTATTCGAGATATTCTTCCTCAAGTTTTTATGATGAAATCATGATAATGTACACCTTTTAATAGCTATTTCTCTCTTGTAATTCAGATAACAACATTTTCGTAAACTAATAGGCTTTCCTCCTTACGCATATATAGAACGTGAATCATTGAAACATTTATAATAATGTCGCGGTGAGAAGTGTGATGTTTTCGAACAATGAATTTTGCCAAGCGATAAAAATACCACTTCATGTCGAATCGATACTACAACTAAAGATATCTTTTAGGCGCTTTGTACTAAAGGAAAAACTATTTTGCGCAATTAGATATCGATGGTAAGTTACTGAGCTGATCCTGTAAGAATTTTGGAGAAAATTTTTCGTATGTATCGCACAAACAAAGTCAATTTGGCATGAAATAATATGCCGAAGAAAATTTGCATGCAGCCCTACTTGGAACACTATCAAAGCTTTCGTATAACTTTGTCATTGAGTGGCTTTATCCGCTATGTTGAAAGTATGCTATACATAAGTTGCTGTAGCTGATTTGAGAGTTGAACAGCTGTCAGTGAAAATACCGGCATTGCACGCACTGGAATGCACAATTGCTCGCTTCTAAATTGTGAGGCGGCCTTCTACACCTTGATATCATAATTTGCCTTCTTTACCGTGCGAAATCAGTAATCGTTTCGAAGACCGACTTTCGTTAGCATAGAAGGGTTGGTTAGTAAAGGTGCTGAACATTTTCTTGATTATTCCTGTATTGAATGCGGCAGTTGGTTCGTACTAATGTATTCGATGTTCAGTTGTTGCTAATTTTTGCTTCACTAGTAAAAATGGGAGTATTTTGTGATAAAAAGAGATTAAGTTACCTGAGCTTCAGCCGGAAAAGCCACAAAACTCGTTGACGGTCTATTGAACTTTCTGCTACTATTATCAGCCTGATTGCTTTGAGTCTAGAGAATGTTGAACCGGAAAATGTTCTTTCGGGCGAGTCGTACTCTCAGGTTTTGCATAATATGTAATTTTGGATAACTAATTACCACAGAAAGGTAATTAGAACAAAATTCGAACTGTTAATTAGAACTCCTAATTAGAACTTCTTACCTTGAGATGTAGACCAAAAAATTTCGCTGTTGTTCGCTTGGTGCTCGCTGGAAATGCGAGAGGATGATTTTTTTTTCGCAAGTAATCATAAGTGATAATATGAAATATTACCTCGGCGTCACAACGGTGGTTTGTGATTAGATGAGTTTTAACCGAGCTCTCAACAATATCGAATTTTCATTGGCACTGGTTGAACTGTAATTTACTTTAAGTTTAGCATTCTACAAAAACAAAAGTCTTTCTCCGAGTTTTCAAAAACAGCAGGGGAATCACCATTTTTAGCAGAAGCGAATAGCGTCGTTTGTCCGCTTTTATTGATTTATTTCTATTTTGTCATGTTGAATTTTTTTGAAGAGAGGGAAGTGCAGGAGTAATTTCCTCACACTTGCGACATATGGCATTTTCATATGTCGTAGTTTATCGACGATCTTTTCCGAGAATTCAAGCCTGATCGTCACCGATGACCGGCAACTTACGATCCGACGACCTACGACTTACAATATATATA
>JAOBYK010000018.1:0-45790 GCA_025434845.1 Phenganax subtilis | reverse complement strand
ATATACACATGTAAAACGTAAAGAAGAAAAGACAAAAAATGCCATTTATGTTTCCTATGCTTGAAGCAGGTGCTGCATTACCCTTATTATCAAAAATGATGGGTGGTGCTAAAGTTCAACGTAAGAATAAACGAATGGTTGGAATTAAAAGGTTTAGAGGAATAAAAAGACGGAGAAAAAGAGGAAGAAAAAAACAAAAAGGAGAATTTGTACCTTTTATCCCTGAAATTCTTAGTGGGATGGGTATAGTTTGAGTGGTAATTAATTAAGAACATTGATTTTTTTTGAAAAAATATATTTATGTAACTTTTTATACTATAAGGAATTAAAATCAATGTGAAACTCAGGTGTTTTATCTTTTCTTTTCCCAATATGCGTCACCGTAATTAGCAAATATTTCTTGATTTGGATTTATTCTACTTGTGGTCTTTAATGCAAAATCGTAAGGACCATTTTCTGTTCTTACATATTTTGAATTGCGAGTATTTTGTGTGCCTCTTGAATCATTTGCATTATACATTCTATTTTATATGTTAGGTGGTTTGGAAAACATTGGATTTTTTTTTGTAGGATTGCTAGTTTTCCCTATAAAATCTTGGGTTCATACTTTCTTAAACACGGGTTATCCATTTTGATAAAATCAATAAAACATTCTTGGAACATTTCATGCGCAAATAATATCTGTTTGTCATTATCTAAAAATGTATGATCATGCAATTCACCGTTTTTATCCTTCAATACAACACCTATATAAACCAGCGTTTCTCCAGCCATTTTAATGATAAATGTCACACTTTCTTGATTGTAAATTGTTATATATATGGTATGGTAATCGGATATGTAAAACTAATCCTGAATCACCGCTTGTAACATTCTCGTGTAATTTTGTGTGTGTTGAAAATTCGCATCACGTTGATGTAGATGCTTTAGAAGGTAGTAGGGAGGAACAACAACAAGAAAACAAAAAGAGTGTAAACTGTTGCAATTGTTTTACGATATGGTTGAACAGTATAGTATTACGAATGAACAAATTAAGGAACTAGTAAGTATTCTTCAACGTAAAGATCCTGGTGAGAAGATAATATTACCTGATGTGAAATTTTCGGTTGAGTACGTTGAGGCACATATACGTTTTGAACGTTGTTACGTTGTGTATAGGATGAAAATGAACACGAGTAAAATGGATGAACTTGTCGACATTACTGAGGAATTAAATAGACTATTTCGCTATTTTAATAATCGTCTAAAAACAATGAGTGAATCTGATGAAGATTATGCGTGGTTATTTTTTTCAAATGCTCCAATAGCACCAATTTCAACAGGTCTAATACGTATAAAGGAACTGACTATAGAACACCTTGAATCTTTGTTTGAAAAACCATGACAAAGTAATAAGGAAAAATTATTAACTAGAGATTGGACAAGTGATCTATGTGTTTATATTGTACCAAAGAAAATTGTTGAGGGTAAAAAAAACAAAATGTAAAAAAAACCACAACAAAAACAAAGAAGAATAAAATTAGTGCTACAAAGAAACGAACATATAAATTTAGTAATAAAAATAATAGTAATAGAAGCGGTGGAGTAAAGGTTAATCATCCATTTCAAAGGTACAAAAGAGATGTGAGGAACGGTGTTATTCAGATAAAATATCTAGGTTTTTCGATTCCGAATTGTTGTCTACCTTTATGTATTTTATTGGGTAAATGTGTTGTGCTTAAAGATGAAAAATATTTCAATTTTTGACGTAATGTACATGCGAATTTATCTGATTTTTTACTGATGATGACGTACGCAAATTTTATCGTAGATGCGGGTTGAATGAAGGTCGCGTATCAATATCACTAATATGTACAGTTTATGAGAATTTTTTAAAAGATGAATAAATAGAACTAGTTGCTTTTGTAAAGAGTATTTTGATACGGTTGTTTTTTATTCGAGACTGAACGATGAAGGTATAATGGCACGCTTATCCGATAAAATTATTTATCTATGGTTGAATGATGATCATTATGATTTAATTGCTTCATTTGAATCTTTCAAGAAAATGAATCGGAGTAAATTTTGTTTCAAATGCATGTCTTATCTCCATTCACATGAGCGCATAAATTCTCATGTTTGCACATTACCATCATCATGCGTAAAATGCTATTCAAATGCTGTCTCATGTTTAAATGACGATAATTTTATAATTACTTGTTCTAATTGTAATATTATCTTGCGTAACAAAAAATGTTTTGAAAATCATTTATTTCAAAAAATCTTTCGAGCTCATAGAGAGAATCTGTCAAAAGTTACAACATGTCAGAAAATGTTTTTTGTAATACTTGTTATAAAACTGTACCGCGATTTAGATTGGTAAAAAACGGGAAAGTAAAAGAGCACTGCTGTTCAAAATCATATTGTCATCATTGTGAAAAGTATCTTGATGAAACACATCAGTGTTAAGTAAAACCATTAAACTCTAAACTTTCAACATACCCTACATTTTTTTTTATTTTGAAACAAAAACAGATTGTAATGGTTATATAATTCCTTTTTATGCAATTGTACAAAAAGTTTGTAACAAATGCGATAATCAAGAATTTGTCATAAATTTTGATTCTTTTTTACCGCATTCAGATGATTATACATGCGATATCTCCATTGATCCTGTTGAGTGTTGCCGTTATAGACAATATGTTTTTGAGGAACGTGATAATTTAAGCGTAGTAGAGCCAACAGTAGAACTAATGTTTAAAAACCCGAATAGTGTATGGATTGCGCATAATGGTGGTCGTTTTGACACTGTGTTTTTATTGAGGTATATATTATGTGATAAAAACATACAACCATATATGAGTTTGAACCGTAATAACATTGTTTTTTTAATATCACAGAGATTAATGTCTCTATTCTAGAATGTTTTTTATTCTTTAGTATGCGTTTGTCTCAATTCCCAAAGGCTTTAGGTATTCAAAACATGTGTAAGGGTTATCACCTGTATTTATTTACTGATTTAAATTATGTGGGTGTGATGATTTCCAAAGACTATTTCGATGTACCTGAAGATAAAAAAGAATTAGAAAAAATTTAACACTTGTTACAATGACCAATGGGCGAAACCACATGTTTTTCGAGACGTGATTCATTAAATTTCTCGAATGGATGTCGATATATTGCGTCATGGTTGTTTGATTCTTTCGAAGCCTGTTCATCAAATTACATCTATAAAACCTTTTTATGATCTTCATGAACTCACAATTGCTTCATTAGCATTAAAAATTTACCGTGCCAATTTCTTAATCAAAAATACTATTGGTCAATTAGCAGCAAGAGGTTATAGGGGTAATGTAAATCAGAGTCTTATAGCACTTTGCTGGTTAGAGCAAATTGAAAATGAATTAAAACCATATGTGCTTGAATCGCGCTTGTCCAAATATGGTGAACGTTAAATTCTAGATCGTTATGTTGATGGGTTTTGCGCACACACAAATACGGTTTATCAATTTCTTGGTTGTTTTTATCATGGTTGTGATAGTTGTTTTGACAAATGTATGTATAATGATGTACTAAATGAATCTTTCTATAATTTACGCGCACGTAGCATGTGTTTTGTTGAAACCTTAGAAGATAATGGATATGGTGTTGTTGTGATGTGGGAATGTGATTTTATCAACCAACACGCTTTAATTAAAAAACAAATGGATTAAAAAAAAAATTTTTTTTTGAAAAATTACCGCTTGAACCTTGTGATGCACTTTTTGGTGGGCGTAAATCACCTGCATGTTTACATTGGTCTAGCAATACGAACGAAAGTAAAGCTTAGTACATTAATTTTACTTCTTTATATCCATATCTACAGAAAAAAAAATATTATCCTGTTATGCATCCTGACATATACGTAGATTCTGAATGTGACGCAATTGATTTAAATACTGTTTTTGGTTTGATTAAAGGTTCTATATTACCACCGCAAAATTTACTTTTCCTGTATTACCAACACATATTAATGGGAAATTAATTTTCGCTTTGTGTTATGCATGTGCACGCGATCAAGACTATACATGTACACATCGTGAAAACGAGAGAATTATACAGAGTACATGGATTAATATGGAATTTCATAAAGCGATTATACACGGATACAAAGTAATTAAACTGTATGAGATATATCATTATCAAACGCGCGATAAGATTTTTTCCAATTATGTAAACACTTTTATGAAAATTAAGCAAGAAAGTTCTTGACCTCCTGATTCGTGTTTTGATGAAAACACTCATGAAATTGATGAAAATAAAATGAAAAAATATATAGATGATTATAAAAAAACGAAGGAATTGAATTAGATCGTGAGAAAATTGAATATAATCCTGGTAAACGTACAGTTGTGAAAGTTTTATTAAATTCATTATGGGGAAAATCAGCTCAAAATGAGTAGAATACAATCGTATCGTTTATTGATAATTTATATGATCTTCCAATATTAGCTAATGATAATAGTAGTGTAGTAACATCATTAAGCTTCGTAGATGAAAACGTTGTTAGAACAACACATAAAAAATTAATACCAACACCTTTGAAAAATCGTAACGTTGTTATAGCTTCTTTTGGTACTTCATATGCACGTTTGGAATTGTACGAATTACTATCACATCTTAAAGAACGCATATTATATTACGATATGGATTCTGTTATATATAAATGCGAGAGTGAAAATGACGAGGTAATAGAAACAGGTGAATATTTAGGTGAATTAACAGACGAATTGAACTCGAAGCGTAAGCCCGGTACAGATTTGAAATGGATAACGAATTTTTGCAGCACAGATCCAAAGTCTTATGCTTATAACAGTAATGAATATTGCGTACGTTATGATGATGATAATGAAATAGTGCAATGTGATAAAGCTGTTCGTTGTAAAGGTTTTACCATAAAAGGTGAAGGACAATCTAAAATTCATTTCGATTCAATGAAAAGTTGTTTAGAGAATTCTGATCGTGTAATCACTGTTACCTAGAAGAAAAAGTTTTCATGTATGGATCAACAAAACATAATAGTTCAAGATGTATTAAAATCATTTCAATTTACATTTGATAAACGTGTTATTAGACCTGATTTTAGCACTTTACCCAACGGGTATGTTGAAACTTAATATTTTCAATATTATAGATTAAAGAGATAAAAAGGTGGACTTTGAAATTTTACCATCTATTTGTGATGATGATATGTGGACCAAGTTAATATTAGAGATATTTTCCAATTTACATTTTAAATATTTTTCTATGAAATATTCTCAATAATCACGGTTGTAAAATGATGGTGTTTTTCCATAATTATCAAAGTAGGTTACTTTTGAGGTGTTTTTCGAAAATGCTACCCAATGCTCACCCTCCTCCCCATTCTCATCAGTATTCCATATCCAACAACAACAATTGCGTTTTTTTATATCCCCGGATATATAATTAGCAGGGAAAGCACCCAAATAATACTTACTAATTTCATTATCATTCTTGAGAATTTTATCAAGTTCATCGGTATTTGTAAATCGATTTATAAAACATGAGAATTTCATCATTAAGGGTAGTCGAGATAACGTTCAAATCTGGGACGTAATCTTTTTTTATCGGGTTCTTCTTTAAAAAGGTGTACTACCTCAAACTCTTTTTAACGCTGGTGTTGTTGCTAGAGGGGTTGGTGATGAAGGTAATGGTATTGTAGGTTTTTTTTATGTAATAAATTTACGCTTGCCGGAATTTTTTTTCTAATTTTTTTTAATTTCAGGATCTTTTATGTACGAAATAGGTAGATTTCGTGCTCTAAAATGTTTTACTACGGCATTCAATTCATTTTCACTTAAATTTTTTTCTTTTTTTCTACGTGAGAGATTTTCTACAACGTCAATTGTACTTATACGAAAACGTTTACCGTTTACAACAAATCCTTGCTCATCCTTAACAATATTATCTCTGAACCATCTTTTTAATTTCTTTTCATTTTCTTCAACCGTACCTCTTCTAACCGCAACATTTTCAATCTCATTATCATTTTTTGCTAGATAATTTTTGTTGTTTTTAAGAAAATTAATTCTTGCACTTACTATTAATTCCTTTGATAGTTTTTTATCGTGTAAACGATGATAGCTCTCTAATAAATTATGTGTTTCAGACGGTTTTGATACTTTCTCCAATATAGCTTTTTCTTTTTCTTTTTCGTTTAAAGTGCTTATG
Source organism: Phenganax subtilis (assembly GCA_025434845.1). NCBI lineage: Eukaryota > Metazoa > Cnidaria > Anthozoa > Malacalcyonacea > Clavulariidae > Phenganax > Phenganax subtilis. Next base: position 39,580 of record JAOBYK010000018.1, on the reverse strand, counting down.
AGGCAAAATTGTTGATCTTCGTTTTTTTCATTGATTTTAGTACTTTTTGAGACACTGAATTCAATGAGCCTATTAATTTTAGCGTATTCCTACTGGAAAGTTTTATATTTTTCATTTCAAATATGCATTTTCCAACAAAAAGGCTTCCAAAACCGCGCGCGACCTGTGACGTCACTGGTTAGAGTCTGCTTTTTTATTTCCGTGATAAAGATGGCAACTTCAAGTGATATGAACTCGGGTTCGCTAAAAAAACCAAAACAACTAGGAAAATATTGCGTTGCCGGTGGCCCAGGAAAAACGAGTTGCAAAAATAATTCGCTGTGCACTGGAATATCTATGCATTTCTTTCCAAAATCGAACGAAAAGTTGAAAAATTTGTGGATAAAGCTCGTACAAAAGCATAGGCAAAACTGGAAGTCATCTGCATATTCAGCGCTTTGTTCAGCCCACTTTGAAAGTCATTGTTTTACTCAACGGCTTGATATTGGGTTGGCAATGGCAAGTAACACTAAAACAAAACGATGGCTTAAAAAAGATGCGTTTCCTACTGTGGATACTGTGGTACCCACTCAAACAACTCCTGAAATATCTGAAAAAGAACATAGACAGGTAAACATGTATTCATAATATAAACAATGGAGTTTGAAAATGTTTTCTAGTTTGTATTGTCATCATATTTCATGGTATAGTAAGCTACCTTGGTCAATAACAATGTGCATTAGCCATATCTAGACTATCTATCTATGCCACTTTTTAATCTATTTCTTTCAACTACACTACACAGTATGCTCTGAATTGCTATTTTTGCTTTGTTTTCCTTTGTAGGATATGTGGAAGATTTGAGAAAGGTTTTATTTACTACCTGTAAAAATGACCTGGATGAGATGAAGAAGAAGTACAAGAGAAAGATTTCTGAACCTTTAAACAGCCAATTTCAAAATAAAATTCCTCGGGATGATGCCATCACAAAGAATACTGCTCGCAAACGAAAAGTAGCTGAACTGTTTCCATCAGGTATTGTGGTTTCCTCTATTAAAATAATCTAACAGACTTAACAATATGGCAATACATATGCTAAATCCGGTTCAAATTTATAGTTCAAGTACAAACTGAGGAGATGGCAAAGGAAATGCAGGCACAACAACAATCAAAACAAAGGAAGAAAAGATGCTGTAGAAAGTGCAAACAACCCATGAAAGGTCATCCTCGATCTCAATGCCCTGACGCAGCAGTTCCACCCTTACGTGAAAGTTCATGATGCAAAACAATATCCAAGTCAAGATGAAATAATTTCAAAAGTTGGATTGTAAATAGTTTTATTTTTTAATTGTTGGTGTCACAAGCTTCAAGTCAATTTGTAAATATTAGTTTTTCTATCCATGAATTTAACAACTATAAACATTATTGTTTGTAACCAGTCACTGACAAAGCCCAGGGCATAGCTATATTAACTATAATGTTAACTATAACCCAGCTTTAATGATCAGTTGCTCTTTCTTGGCCTGAAGTATATCCAACAGTACTGCTAGCTGGGAATGCTTTTCTTATTCTGTGGTATATGAAAGCAGACATAGGTCTGGTGTTTTCTCATCCCATTTCCCCAAATACCCATCTTGCTAACCATCTGTAAGCAACAGCTCGCAGAAACCTATAGGTCAGGAAAAAGAATGCAAAAAGATGGCAGTGATATACACCATATAAACTATTTACCATCAATATACAACAAATTATTCTGTATCTTATGTTGAAAAACCAAGGACTTACTCGTTTTCTGTATGGCCGGACTTTTGGTAGCGTTTCCCACTCTTGTCTCGTAATAAAGGTCCAACTTGCAGCAGAACTGTTTGGTTAGTAAGTGCAGCAAAGTCATGGTGACTTAAAATGCATTCTGCATTCATTCATTCGAACAGAAATTTCCATGTAGCTTCGTGTATTTCCTTGCAGCATCGAAATTCTCAAGCGCCAACCAGAAGCAAAACATCACAACCACCACATGTACACATACAGTAAAAATACGTAATAAGTGAACCTAAATATTCGATCGCTTCAGTGAATAGTATTTACCAGTAAATATTAAAATCCTTACCATTGTTGTAGGGGGATTTGTCTTTCATATCGTTGTTCCAAGACAGCCCGGGTAATTCCGTCTTCATCGACTTTTTCATCACTCTCTTGACCTTGCTCATCACTAGAGCTGGCCAAAGGCTCGTCTTGGTACGGCAAGAAATTGTCTTGAAAATTATATTCATTGCTATCACTTGAACTACATCGCTCGTTACAGATGCTCCACCAGATATCTGATCGGAATTATCGGATTCTGAAGCCACATCAAACATTTTTCTAGTTTAAAAAGTTGTTTGAAATTAAGCCCTTGCTGTTTATCTATAAAAATCGCCTTAAAATTTCATTTGTTCTTCCAGCCTGACTCTAACCAGTGACGTAACAACTCGGGCCCGGGTTCCGGATGCCCTTTTCTCAAAAATGCAAAATTTCAAATGCTAAAAAGAGGTACTTACATCTAAAAATTTTTAAAAATTACAAAAGCAACGTCCTCAGCGACCTCGAAATCCTTACTACCAAAATAAAAGTAGTAATGGACAATTTCGTTTCACAAGCACTTTAATAAACTAATTAAATTATCTAATTTATTAGTGTTGACTAATTGAAGTTTTTCCTTATTTGTTACCGACGTGTTTAATGGTAACCTTATACGCTTCAGTTCCTTGTATCCGGTTTTTTTTTCAGTTTTACGATCATCATTAATTGCTTCTTGTAAAGCCTTTAAAGGGCACTCCACGCCAAAAACAAGTTGCGCTTATATGAAAGCCCTTCGTCAGTTGATCTCGGAACAGTCATTCATTTGCCTCAACTCTTTTTTGTTAGCGAGATATTCAACTTTGTTTTAGTAGATTTTTGCGCCATTTGGGCGCCATATTTGTCGAAAGGGGGGGAGTGCGCTACTATTTAGAGCCCTGTGACGTCATTGAGTGATAAAAAGTGGAGTGTTGTTGTCATGGTTGCTATTCGTGTTACAATGCTATACATAAATCAAAATATATATTCTTCAACAACGTTTCATAGCATGGTTCCAAAATGAACTAAAAATTCACGGAAAGTTACGGGAATCATCTAGGATCGAGATCTTATAGGGAATCAATTGCGCCATGCAAAATGGCGAGAATTTGCCCAGTGAATTCATGCTAAACATCAACAACTCATTTGCTTTGCTGTGCGAATTTCACGCTCATTTGCTTTGCGGAAAAGCTATTCAAGCAACAAACGCACACGACAGTTCAGAACGGACTTTGCAGTTTCGATTTTTTGTTGAAGTATGCCTGTAACGCTGGGATTGACTAGTTGCGCAAGAGCGCAAAGCCAAACAAGAGTATATCAAACACGCATGTACCTTCCACAAATAATTTCAGACTATCAAGTGGTATTGTCCAAACTATAGCTATTTCAAGAAATAGCATTTGCGTATCCGTTTTAACATATCATTACTCAGTTTAATACATTTAATGTTGCCTTGAAAATGGATTTTAAACGCATAGTATCAAAATAAATTCATATTTACATCATTGGCAACTGTAATACTCTATTTTCTTTTAATAATGAGGCTGCAATTCAATGCGAACTGTTGGTATGGCAAATGAAGCCCAGAATAGCCAGAGTTGCAAATTTTCTAATAAAAATTCATCTCACACCAATAACTTCACTGATGCTCCACATCAACGACTTCGATCACATAGGCTCGACAACAGACGGCAACCATGTGTAAATCACAGCGACAACACATCTAGGAGAGTGTATCTTGCTGGTTAAATAGTCTTCAGTTGTTTCACTTTCTAAAAGTATACAAACACCCTTCCAAATGATTCACTTAGCTATTAGCAAGAAGAGTGTCTTTCCTTGCTGTTTTATTTTAAACATAGACAGCTTTGAAAAATATGGCGCCTCGAGTAGTTTTCTTCATTGGCGTCAATCTTAATCTCAGGCCGTTGAAACAACATAAAATCCTCATCTACCCATGAAGAATTGATGGAACTTCATCAGAGCCTCGTTAAAACGGTTCGAAGACCGAGTCAATGTTCAAAATTCGCTAATATTTTTTAGACCACAATACTAATTTATAGTTCGTGTTTGTTTTCTATCACTCAATGACGTCATTGTGCTCAAAAATATAGCAAAATTGCCCGGCCCCCTGGTCAAAAAGGCAAGATGGCGTAAAATACACTAAAACAAAGTTGAATATCTCGCTAACAAAAAAGAGTTGAGGCAAATGAATGACTGCTCCGAGATCAACTCGCGAAGGGCTTTCATATAAGCGCAACTTGTTTTTGGCGTAGAGTGCCCCTTTAAAGCTCTTTTGTAAACACGATGTAAATATTAATTTTCTATGAGGATCATTTTCTTATCCTGATGGTTTAATTTATTTTTAGTAAATCCTTTATAAGCGATCTATTCATAGATTCGACTTTAATGTTAATTTTTTTATTGTAAATCATTTTGGTTAATCTAATTGATATTTGTTCAATTGTTTCACTGTAATACTTACCTCTATCATTTAAATTAAACGATAAGTATTTTTTAAAGATGGTATAAATTGATTTTTTTTTCTTATCAGTTTTTTTAATTTTATTATATTCAATTGATTATTTTAATATAGTTTTAAATATTTTATCATGATTTTCATCATTATTGCAATCATCACTATTGTCACTTTAGCTACTGTCAAAAACCAAATACTCACTGCTGGTTGTTTCATATTCACTACGCGACTGCACATCATCATCATCATCATTGTAATTATCCTTAATAATATTATTAGTATTATAATCATCAATTTCATTTTCATCACTATTTACACTTTTTTCGTATATCTTTTCTTTATTGTTTTCAAAACTAGATCTAATATTATGTGTAATTCCATCATTATCACTGTAATTATCATCCTGAAGAATCTCATCATTTTTAACGTCATCACACTCATCTTCATGCATTACGTGCAATCACAGGATCAATCCATACTATTAGTGTAGGTAAACCACACTGAGGATTCATAGGTTTTTCATTAGAATTTATATGTTTTTTTCCTTTTTTTTATTCTTCGATTTTTCACAATCCATGTTAACTTTTAACGTGTTATACACTAAATGGTTAATAATTTACGAACAGGAGATTTATATCCCGCTTTCAGTTGGTTTTTAACTTCCCCTAACTATAATTTGTGAATCGTTGTCTAAAGCAGCAGTCAAATCCATTTCTAGCGTTACATTTCCTGTTGTGGTATTTTGTAATACTTGCACATAACCATCTTTATTCGTATTCAAATCACTTAACAATATCCATAATCTGTTCGATATGCTGAGTAAGTAAAAGGTTTTTCACGATAATAACGAATTAAACATTCCATGAAATTAATGTATGCATCTGATTGATCATAATAGATTGGATGAATAGTGCCTGCATTTACTTTAACTTCGTATCTTGTGAAATTTGGTAATACAAATTTAAACGGTGTTAACGTATGCGTACTGTTAAACCGTGCCTGCGTTTGAATGCCTGAAATTAATTGTGATGGTCTTGAACCCGTAAATATATTTTCAAATTTTATATGTTGTGTACCTGTAGAAAGCGGGTGAGTTACAATACGATATTGATAAGAAAAATATCCTGTTTCTTTATCTTCTTTTACCATCATATCGTTTATTGCTGTAATTAATTGATCATTGGGTTTATACCTTAAACCCTGTATTTTAATATTTTTAATACCAAGATCGTTCGTGTTAAAAACTGCCGTAGCTGCAGATGCATCAGCACCAGAAGCAAACAAGTATTTGTTTTTAGTGGCACGCGTAAGTTCAATCTTTAAATCATAATCGGATGGGATGTACCTATCACCACCATTCTCATTAAACAGGCTTGAATCAAAAATATCTTTACAGTGAAAGAAAGCACCATTATTTGTTAATGCAAGCCTTTGAGGTAATGTAGTGTAATCTGCAGCTGTATAAGAATCACTATGACCAGGTGTTTCGCGAATTACATCTGTAATAAGCTCTAAGGGAGTATACTGTGACGCTACCTCAGTTAAGAGATGTCTAACATAACCAAGTAGATTTTCATTATTATTAGTATGATTTACTAAAACATCATTCATGTAAATATTTTTAAGATTGAAAATAGTGCGTGCTGGTAAACCTCGAAAACCAACAATTGTATTATTACTTGGGTGACGATTTGGATCAGCTACGTAACAGTTTCAATTTTCATAGGTATTTCCATATCGCTTGTGTTAATAAGACCATATTCGTTTTTTGAATGAATAAAAGTGTAATTTTGTGATAATGCATTATCATTAGGTGTCCCGTTCAAGACAATGGGTCGCGAATCAACAAACGTGACATTAAACGGGTAACTTTTAAATAAAGTTACAATAGGATCGCTAATAAGTTGATTGTGTTTTTCAACAAGCTCTTGCTCTTCTTGATTGCTTTGGATATTATCAGGAGGCATGTTTTTTAGTATTTTAGAGTTTATTGAAAATGAATATATTTACAATGCGTAGTGATATTTATACTAAATTCTTAACATTAATTTTTAACACTTGTCCTGGGGTATTAAGAAGTCGCGGTACCAACATCCCTAATGCCAGTCCTGCACCTATTCCACCACCTTTTTGCTTTTTACTCTAATAAAATGTTTTTTTTCTTTTTCTTCTTGTTTTATGATTGTAACTTCTTTTACTCCATTTAATCATATTTATTTTTTAATATATTTTAATACACTAGGATCAACACTATACTCCCTTTCCTTTTTTTCTTATTACTTTCGGGAATAAAATTACTACCATCAGGTTTTTTTGAAAATGGAAAACTATGATTCGAATTCTGAGCAGGTCCAATCTGATTTCTGCTTTTTTCAAATATATCCTGTGAATATTGTATATTTAGCAGATGTGTATTTTTATACTTTTTTAAAGGTATCTGACCCATTAACATTCTTTTATAATATTCGACGTCTTTACTTGTACAACTCATTCTTTATATTCTAATGTTAAAACTATTTTGATTTTTTCATCAGATAATTTGTTGTTAGTAATATCGTACTCCAACCAGAAATGTATAATTTTTTCAATTTCTTTTTTATTATTAATCAAAAATAAAGGCTAGAAATTTTTTTATTGTATTCATAACTGTTTATTATATTTTTTTCATCAACATGCAATAACAAATTTTTTTGAAACAAAATAAATTGTTCTGCTGTATTGTCAGTAGACAATTGCGTGTTGCTAATGTTTTTAATCCCACCTCCATTCACATTCAATTCTTGATGTTTCGTTTGTAATTTACTTATATCCATTTTTCTCGAATAAAATATCCTAAATGATCCTTTTATTTTTTCACCTTTTATATCAACAATTTTCCAATAGATTTTACGTGTGGTTATTTTATTTGATTTATAAATAGAAAAAGGATAACCAACATCATCTTTTTCCAACGATAAACGACCTTTATCTGCCAAAAAATGTATATCAATCATAATCAATTGTGCAGTCGATTCGAACAACACCAAATTCAAAGTTAATTAACTCATCCCTTGAATTATGCATAGTTATATGAAAATCACGAATCACCGATTTAATCAACTTTCTTCTAATCCCTGCCGGTGGTTCAAAATCAAATGTTTCACCACTACCTTGATCTTTTATATGTAAAGGTATGATGGATAATAGATTTGCTTTTGTATCACCAACACTCATTTTCATCACTTGGTTGCAATATATGAATATATTATTAACACCGTCGGAATTATCTGGTAAATAATCACCAATAATAAATTTCTTCGTATCATTGTGATCAATTGACGATAAATAATGATTTGTATATAGGGAAATTTTAAGCTTTTTCTTTTCATCAAAACCCAGCATAAATTTTAATTTCTTTGAAAGATTTAACTCTATATTTGTTAACCCACCATAATCAACAATATGGTAAACACCCAAATTGTTCCCGTCCCATGCTTTAGATCCTGACGATGTTTTATTCTGTTTAAAACATAGATTTTTATGCATATGAAAATACACAATTATTTTTCCATAATCTGTTTTCTTAACAGATATATCATATTCATTTAAACATGAATTAATGTATGAGATTAGATTTTCTATTGTATATATATCATTAGGTATTACGAAGTTTTTACTAGTAAATTGAAATTCACATTTATCATATTGTCTAAAATTAGCATAATTTAGAACAAAATTAAACGAACATTCATCATGAATAATATTTTTTGTTGTTAACGGGTATGATACGTTTAGTACAGTTATGTACGCCTCACGATTTTTGCAATTAATTGGTGTTTCTAAACTCATCGTAAAATCATTTGTACAATTTATATTGCCTTTTTTGTTTGTAGAATAGCTAATTACCTGTAAATTCATTTTTTTCAACGTAATTCTTCCCAATAAAACTTCCGTAACATGTAGGTGGGTCAGTTATATACACTTTATTAATATTGAAACTTTCACCAACCCATCTTTGTAAATTTGATTTCTCAAATGTGATATTTTTTACTCTCGCTATCTGTACTTCATCTCCTTTCTTAAGTAGATATTTAATTGGTTTTGTCTTATGCAAATAACTTTTTAATCTCTTCTCCAAACTAAGTTCTTTTTTATTTAAATAAACATCTTTTGGTGATAATCCATATAGACTACGGTGGGGTGCTTGATTATATCTTAAAACAATTAACTGTAAATAATCTAGATATTTATATCCTCCAATGACACTCAATGTTCTTCTTATCATCAATTTTAATGTTTGAATAAATCATTTGGCATGACTTGCTTTTATCTCGTGATTGTATGTGTGAAATACATTTATCCCGCATTTATGACTAATTTCACCATGCATCTTTGAAATTCTTTACCCTCATTCCATTGAACATTTTTTGAGATCGCATTGTTTTCACTCATAATCGATGCAAATTATCTCCCTACATTTTCACTGGATTTATTTTTCAATAACTTTACAAATGCACAACTAGAAGCAATATCCACACAAACAAGAAGATACCTATATTGATAATTATATCGCGATAAATCATTCATTTCAGCTACATCCATAGACCATTGTTTATTTACACTATCTACATTAATTTTCAATCGATTATATTTTTTTAAATTTCATCCATGCAAAGAATAACTAGTTTTTTGTTTATCATCGTCAAAATGTTCACCCTTCAGAAGACGTGATGCCTTCTTAATTAAATCAGGATCAATGTTCTTTCGTCGTTGTCGACTCATTCAGCAATTGATGAAAAAAAGATAAAATTATATGCTTTCGTTCATTGTGTTGCATAAGCGATTCAAATTTTCATCACCGATTCTTTGTAACACATTTCTAACTATATAAACTTTGTGTCTTTTTTTAGAATATTCTCATATCTTAATATACACTTATTTGCTCAAAAACCGGTTACTTTTATTGTTGTAAATAGACGTAGAAGACATTTATGTACCTCATCATCATCACTTTGCAGAATCGTGTTTTTCTTCACACGCTGACGTTTCTTCAGCAACACCAGCGATTTTTCTTTTTTTCGGGAAGGTTTCTACCACTTCGTTATCGTTATCATCTCCATCATATTCTACACCCTTGATCACACACAGTGCTTTCCGCATATTCCTCATCACTTTTTCATAGTTCCATTTATTAGAGAAATGAAAGTTTTTGTATTTCATATCTTTCTATTCGATGATTTTATCACTCTCCATTTTTATTGTGAAATCTGTATTTTCAACTTCATCAGGATCGTCATCATTTTCGTCTTCCCGTATTGGTAAGAGTGGAATAGGATCTACTAGCTCATAAACAGGTTCTGGCCAGACGAATACTAATCCATTATATTCAGTACTTCTCAATACATGACGGTAACCCACGCATTCACCAAGCACTATGTGTACGCGTCGGCTTCCATCAAATGATTTCATTTTCTCAAGTTGTAAAATAAGACGCTCTAACTTTTCAACTGATAACGCGAGTTTTGTTGTGGTGAGAAGAACACCATGTGTCGGTACATGCTTACTGCACAAAAGAACAACCTTTTTTGTATAATTATCATACCAAATAAATTTTTCACCATTAGTAACACTCAATATTTGAGTATGATGTGACGCAAATGCCTTATTAAAAATTACACAATTTTCCATTTTTTTTACAAGTGTACTATACAAGTAGCTGAAGTGAAATGAGCAAATTACAGAAGAACCCACACACATATTTACAGCTATTTACAAGGTTTTATAATCTCTATAATAATTAATGTTGTTAAAAGCACCGTAAATAAAACTCCTACACAATAACTCGATCTTTTCTCATATTTTAAAAGAATTTCATGAAAATGCGGTTTAAAGTCCTTCACCATAATATCCTCAAATTCCTCTTATTCAATCAGGCTTTTAAATTCAGTAATACCAAATATCGATTTCTCACGTATATATTTGTAAGTTGCTAGAATAAGCAATTTTTCACTCTCGCATTCTCGCGGCAATTTCCTTAAAACATATTGCATATCATTTTCACATAGTGAAGCGATTAACTCAATTTTTGATTTATATTTTTGTGTAATACGATCACACCATGTATTAAGTTTTCTTTGTTCGTATATTGTCACAGAAAAACACAGAAAAGACGTGATGAAATTATCCATCATTTTTGATGTAAATTGACGCTGTCAATTTTTTATAACCAAAACCCTTAGTATTAGCTATACTGCATTTTATGCAATTATTCTACTTTGTCTCTATTCGCGAATAATCAAATGCTGAAAAATCTAATATGTTGTAAATGCGGATTTTCATATAATTCCAAAAAAAATTCTAATGATCTATCTGTTTTCCTCTTATCACCATACGCTTCAATGAAAATATGCAGAAAATTTTTTTTATCTCGCGAACAGCTGCAAATATCTTGTCGACATTTCTCGTTAATTATCTTAATACGTGCTATTCCTTTTCGAATAAACGTAAATGGGCATACACTTGTAATTTTTGCATAAACACTGTTTATATCGTTATCGTTCAAAACATGACAGCGTAAATAATACGCTGGTTCCTCAATGTGTAAAATAAGTTCTTCGTCTGAGCTATTCATTAAAACCAACCATCTGCGTAACTAACTGTTATCTGAAAATGTACATAAGGTTTTATACCCTTTCCACACTTTCGTGTATAAAAAGCAACATAGTGAACATCATCAAATTCAATTTCCATTATCAAAATTAAATATTCATCTCGAGAAACATTTAAATTCAAATTGTCAAATACGATCAAATTATCTGAAAACATATGTTTCATAGGGTTGGTAATAAATTGTTCATCACATAAATGTTTTTTACTGCGTAACCTCTCAGAATCTTTATCCACAAATAAACTTTTCTTTACTTTCACGATCCCATACTTTAAAGAATACGCATGATCCTTCTGAATATTTTTCTCAACATTAACCGTGATTTTGTGTATAATTTTACGTTCATCATAATCAATATCATCTTTCAACAACGAAGGAATTTGAAAAAATGCCATTGGTCTTATTTATGACACCTCTAACTCTATCTACGTCAGTGATAACACCCTTAAGCCATTTCATTTCAGGAAACAAATATTCATTTTGTTTGTTTTTCCTCGCTACATACCCTGCCTTGCTACCGCTATGTAAATATGTAATTATATGCTTAGCTGAAAACTTCCTCGGAACGTTCATGTTCAAAGAAAAAAACATAAATAAATTACATCATGTAAAATTTATCATTTTTATTCACTCTTAATAAATCAAGAATTTGTACATTATAGAAAATATGACGGTAAATATCAACCAAATAAAAGTTTTCATCAAAATTTTGAAACCACACCATACAAAAATTATTTGATATTATCCTCGGATTCATCCATTCTGCTTTAAAAACACCTATTTCATTAAACCATGAAAGAATTTCATTTTTACTTTGACATTCTTCTGATTTCCAATATATATGATATAATCGCATTTTTCTTCATAAACACTTATCGTGCATACATGTGCTTTTAGACATCTTAATTGGTCTATAACAAGAATAGAAATCAAAATCGTATAATGATTTATATTTTTGTGATTTCAACCAGTTATATTGAAAATTATAGATATGTGAGCGTATCCAGTCATAAGAATAACACCAATGTTTATACAGATAATTATACGCGTAGAAAAGTTTTTTGATATATTCATATTGATAAGGTGTTACAGTCATAGTATAATAGTAATAAGTTTCATTTCTACATTCTTCCAATTCGGTAGGATAATCGCTCTTCTTCATTGTTCTCTGTAAGGTGAATATCCCTTCATCACATTGTCACATCTGCACAGCGTACCATCTTCAAATTTACAACCGCATTTACAATTCTGTATCATATAAAGTCTACATCTTCTTATATACGAATATCCTACGAAAAATAGTTGTAAAAAGCGATATGAAAACAAGATTGACGTATTCATATATATATAGAAAAAACGTGTTTGTTCTAAATCTTTTAAACTAGTATCATAATAATCTAAAATAGATTGCAAACTCTCCGAAAAGATACGTGCAAGATCATTTTGATGAAATTGATAACCAGTTGTATCCCAAAGCGAATTTAGAAAGCACTTTTGTCTACATTTTTTTTTCTAATTTTAATATAGGGAGCTTTAAAAATTCTCGGCAAAAAAGAATTACATAACTCAGGTACCCATTCTAAAATCACCTCGTAATTTTGATGTAGACCTGTTTGTGTATTTAAAAATGTAAAATCTAAACTAATATCCTTTTTAGATTCTTCTATATATTGACAATTAGTCAACCAAAGATACCCTTCTACATCAGAATATATATAATTATCTATAAACATATCTATATTAGGTGAGAAATAACATGTTTTTATGGTGTTCTTTATAACTTCGTGAAGTGCGTGATCCTCCTCGGTAAATTTGTGTGTCAGTAAAGGTTCAGTGTCTTCCACAATCCTGAACGTCCCCTCGCCAATACAATATTCAATAATATCTTTTTCCATTCTTCCTTTCTTCTACGATTAAACAAACTGTTGTAGGTACAAATCCACCTACATCCGGCTTTCGATCAACTTCCTCACTAACGCCTAGATGTGGTTTTTTAACCCTTTGTAAGTTGCAAAAAACTGATATCCTCAAAAATGCACACACACAAACATTAATCTGATTTCCTCAAGTGATCGAGACTTTCTGTCTACACACACATGCAAACATTAATCTGATTTCCTCAAAAACACAGTGATCGAGACTTTCTGCTTGTCTACGCACACACGCAAACATTAATCTGATTTCCTCAAAAATTTAACATTATTAAATTGCTTTACGGGTTAAATATATAAAGAAAAGGTTCCAGGGTAAGAAATCATCAGTTGGAAAATATCGTGCTCAGAAGTTGAAATAAGTGAAACTTAAGAATATTTTCAAAGATTTACCGAATTAGTGAATTCTGATGATGAAATAGAAGAATTAAAGAATTTATACTCTTCTGTAAGAAAACATGTAACAAAGTTAAATTTGACGAAATGGTAAAAAAACGGGTGAAAATAAAAGAATATCATCAGAAGTTATCACCACAAAAGAAGAATAGTTGTATAACAACACCTTTAGACACACCGGCGCCGGTAGCATCAACTGTACAAGATATCGTAAACACACCACAGATTTTAACACCGTGAACACATATGAATTTGAAACAAGCGCTAACGCTAGAGAAACTGAAGAACAGATTAAACCATTATGTATCCCTGAATTAACCCCACTCGAACTATATGATTGGGAACCAACACCACAGCTACCATCGGTACCACCACCGTCCCCACAACAACAACAAGACGAACAACAACAACAACGAGAAGAAGAAATCGTTGTAGAACAACAAACACATGTAAAGAAAAAACCTATTGGAAATAATGGTTTAGGAAAAAATATTGAAATGATGAAGAGTGTACGTAAAAGAAAGGGTAGACCTACAAACGACAATGTAATTTTAAAATTATATAATGAGGATAAACCACCTAAATTAAATCTCAAAACACTAAATTTTGAGGGTAAAAATGTCTTATTTTAACTGGAAAAAAAATGATATAGTATGTAGTGGTGAAAAACAATATAGGTTGTATAATTTCCTTTCAGATACATATAAGAGCGTTTACTATCTATAAAGGATGAAAAAAAAAGAAATTGCTGATCTTATAAATATTGAACTTCCTTGAACATGTAAAAAAGATTCGTAGAATAAAACTTCAATATTTTTTCAATATTGTTTCAATATTGTACAACACTGTCTGTCAGTATTTTACAACATTTTACAACATTGTTTCAATATTCTACGACATTTATTATCAATATTTTACAACATTTTACAACATTTTACTACCATGTTACATTTAAAATTGTTCTTCTCCCTGTTGTTGTTGTCATTTCTCAAATTTTACATAGACGTTCACGAAAAGTTTCGTACTCTGTTCCACAAGCTAGTTTAATGGCTTCTACATATAGAATGACTAATTTATAATAATTGTGAAGTGTTATTCTATTGCAAATATTAAACTTATGATTTTCCTTTAGCAAATGTATAATTTCAGGATCTCTCATACACAAACTGTTAAACTCATATTCACAAAAAAACACCAGCGTCTTCCACTTTTTCATCCATAGCTGTATTAAATCGTGAAATAAGGTGATTATAATGTAATATAATATCTGAATGTGTATCTGTGAACATATTAAGTACTTTTTCCGCATTTTGAACACCTTCGCTCATCATAACATCATGTGCATCAAAATCCCGTGTTGCAAGAGCAATTTCATCAAACGCAATATTAGTGTGAACTTGACCTCCTTATGGAATAAGATCAACATATTTCCGACGTAAAATAAAATGCAAAATCAAATTATAACGTTCCATCAATTGATCCACAACGCTACCCATGACGGAATAGAAAATACATGTATGGTGAAGATTCTTATATATGGTATATACGGGTTATCGTTATGAACTTAATAAACCCACCCGCAGTACAAAACTCCTTCATGCTGATATACCCGTTTAAATAACACCATTTCATAAATCGATTAGCTTCACCGTGATGAAGTTCTGTAATAATATCATATTTGAATTCATCATTTAGTCTTTTCTCACCATAATACTTTAATAATTTGAATACATCAAGATACTTTATACAAAACGGTTCTGAATTACCATCTACAGAAAAAAACGAAACTTTATAATACATGTTTATAGTGTAAAGCGAAAAATTACAATAATCGTTTAAATACACACGGTGTCATTATACGTTCCAAATTCTGAGCAATATCAAATTCGGCGCTATGATTATCACTGTCTAAATTTTGAGGTAAAAATTCATTTTGTTGTATCTTTTAATACAATAAAAAAACTCACGTATAGCACTTTCTAAATCACTTAAAACACTCAACCATGTACAATCATCCATTTTATATGCAAAAATGTCCTGTTCAATAGTATCAATACCACATGATAATTTTGGAATGTTTATTCTTGTGCATCTCACAACAACCTCTTTAAATTCATCTTGCGTCAACAACATCGGTTGAACCATTTCCAATAAATCAGCATAATATTCAACAATATCATTCTTGACCACATCATCATTTTTTATCATAATATTTTGCACGCAATCGAATCGTATCCTAAAATGATTCTTCATGTAACTATTCAACAATTGCATCTTTGTCAAATCCATGTCTACTATATTCTATGGATAACTTTAAATAAGTACACGTCTCCCGACCGCGCTAACAGAAACACTGTTGCTTATATAGCTCTTTGAATGACACCAATTCAGAAAATTCTTAGCCTCGTCGCTGTGAACTTCCATGATCATCTTTCAATCTTCCCTCACCAAAATACGCTAATAACTTCTCTTCATGAAAAAGCTTTGTGTAAAACAAATCATCCCCAATCAAAAAATTAAACCTTATAATACATTTCGTATCAATACTTCATGTAGATCATCAACATTCAACTGATACGTATTGGTATGAATAAAACCCGCCAACATGCATTGAGTATATATATCATTTTTCTCATCCACGTTTTTTATTGATATATTCTCACTCCAGTTTGCATGTAAATAATGAGGAGTTAAATAAGGTGAGAATATATTACTCACACGGTTATGACATATATAAAAACTCGTTAACAACACATTATATCTATAAAACTCAAAACACAAATAATCTGGTTTTCACGTTAGTCTATTATCGGGGTATTTACTATACAGATAATCCAACAAGCAAGTCTTTCTTTGCGGAATCTTCATCCAATCACTACATGTGAAGTAAAACTCTGGTACTATTTCACGCATAATGTTTTTGAAATTTTCAGGTTCGACCAGTGTTTTTATCTCTTGCCAATTTTTCATACGCCATACCAAATCAATACACTTTATTTCTTTACGCTGATTCATTCTCACCACTCTCTGAGTACTAACTTCTCAATATTATCCGGTTTGAAGTAGTCGTTATCATTGTAGAGGAATCGCTCTGCGATTCTGTGTTTAATGATATAGGTTTCAACACTGTACCACACACTTCTTAATATATCTTGATTTCAAATAATATATTCTTCGATGTTTTTTATATATCGCTTGCTTTTTCAAGATCTGTATTTTTTATTTTTTCATATATAGAGATATTATTTTTGAAACACCACTCCATTTCAATGTAGTCTTCCATGGTTTTTTATATGTGGTTAGTGTTTGCATGTGTGTGCGTTGACAGAATGTCTCGATCACTGCATGATTTAAGGTGAAAATGTCTGGTTGTCGGTTTTTTAATTAGTAAATGGCAAGGGCAAGGGGTTTAAAAACGCCTTTGTGGTTTACAATTTTGTTCTTAGACATGGCAATGTGCATATTTTGCGGTCTTTGTTTTCGCGAAAACCATATTTTATAAATATACAAATCGGATGGAAATAACACTTCAATGACTAAATATTTAGTAGAAAGTGTAATTTCGTTCAGTATATTTCTCAATCTTCTCAAGCTCAGGCATTTTTTGGATCTTACCCAAACAAACTAATGTACAAACTAGTGTAAATCTAAAACTAATATAGAAAAACGTTTTCTGCCTTTTGTAAAACCGCCCAAGCGACCTTATAATCCCTAACAAATTAGGATTCCAAAGACCACCCTTCTGCCTTTTTATCACTCGTCGACGACGCGTTTTCTTCTTTCTCTTTTTTTGCCATGGCATAAAATAATCAATTTCAGATTTTGTAGCTCGAACAACCCATCGCGGTGCTCGTTGTCTCTTTATTTTCCCACCACCACCTACACAAATATTTTCACACATATTTTAAGTAATTTTATCTTGTTCAACTATTTATACATAAATCGAAATTCTCAATTTACCGCCAAAAAAAATTATGGTAAATCAACATTCTCGATTTACCACAAAAAATGATGGTAATTCGACATTCCCAATTTTATCAATGAAAAAACACCGACAATTACGATTTAAACACATTTACACGTAATATGACACAGTACATAATTCATTTGCGATCAGACCGTCAACAAGAAAACATCTCCGCTCGCTCGATCACTACTCGACAAAAAAACCATGTAAGTATGACATACATAATTCAAAAAAATGGTTAATAAAACTAAATATTACCTAATTTTTTTCATCATTATTAACCATTTTATGCATTACATCACTAGATCATATCTTGCATAAATTAGCATAAATCTCATTTCGATCTCCCCCCTCTAAATTTTTTAAAATATTGCACAATCAGCAAAAAATCCTAATACAATATTATACTATTTTCACGAAATTTCCACCCCCTAAAAAAGATATATATATACCCTACTTACTACCATTAATGAAGAGGAAAATGGAGAAAATCAAGATTTTCTCAGCACCTGCTGTGATGATGAGTCTGATTCCAGTAACAAAACATCAAAGTCTACAAAGGAGTCTATAAATGTGTCTGCTAAACTGTCGAGAAAAGGACAGGCCGAACATAAGTTTGAGTTGATCGAAGGGCTTGCACATTCAATAAGTGAAAGGCAACGAAACAAGCAAAAGGCCATTTGATCAAGAAGATAATGCCCTTCAAATATTTGGATGTTATGTTAGTGAGACCTTGAATGTACTTGAACCAAAGATGAAACATTTGGCGCAGCATCAGATCAGTGAGGTATTATTTCAAGCTCACATGGGCACACTTGGGCAGGAAAGTAATACAGCAGATGACCAAGCTAACTACCATCATAACCAAGTACCTATTCAACAGTCCAAATGGTGCATACCTAATGCAAGTGTGGGTTCGCACTGTTTCAGATCAAACTTGTCGTCTTCTGAAAGAAATAGTAGGTCAGTGTTGCCTAGCCATAGTTTATCCAACTATGGCCCAAGACAATCACCAGCAAATTTTGCTAACCCTGGACAAAGCAGTAATTAGGCTGTAGATGATTTAGAGAAGACTTGAATGTCGTGGCATTTTGTTGTCGCGAAAATATTTTTATCAAAAATAGTTTTGCAAAAATATGTCTTCAACCTTTGAAAATTCCTTCGTCCTGTTTGATTTTACCTACGATGTTTCATGTTGGAAATGGAAATTGTTTTTCTACGTGTTTTTCATTTCCTAATGGAAATGCATTTCTATATAATTGGCATGAATTTGTTAAAATTTATTCCAGTGGAAAAATATCTAAGAAAAAACTTTTTAAAACTTTTAATTCAGAAAATAATTGTTTGTATAGACATTGTCTTTTATGCACGTAATGTTTTTCGAAATTATGTAATTTAATTTTTAAATTGTATAGGAACTTGAATTATGAAAAGAAAAAAAAATAGTTTTTTATAATAAATTTTTCTATTATAATTTTCCCTTACTAAATGATTGTGAAACGTTTTTCTTTTCCGATTTTCATAGTATAAAGTGTGACGATGTAAATAAGATACTTAGTATGTGATTAAATAATAAAGGAAGAAAGATGAGTGCTAAAACACTTTTTTTTGAAGTTGACGGTCAAGTTGATCGTTTCCAACGTTTGTTGTTGTTCCATTGGAAAAGAGACGATGCGAAAGAACAGTGGATGGACAAAGAACCGCATATATTTCAACAACCCTTTTCATATGTGAAATTTGTTCGAGTAAGAAAAGATGATGGAACGAGAAAAATCTATGGAGTT
This sequence comes from Phenganax subtilis, assembly GCA_025434845.1. Lineage (NCBI taxonomy): Eukaryota > Metazoa > Cnidaria > Anthozoa > Malacalcyonacea > Clavulariidae > Phenganax > Phenganax subtilis. Next base: position 20,307 of record JAOBYK010000018.1, on the reverse strand, counting down.
ATTCAATTTAAAAGTAGAAAAACCGAAGAAACGGGCAGAAAATTCTTTGCATTTAATTACGGTATATGGAGGATTGTAATGAGAAGATGTCAGAAACCGATGATTTTACCTTTCCATTTTCTAAGGTTTATTTTAAATGCAAAAAATACTGTTGTCGAATTTGAAAAAGAAGTTGGAAATTTCCAATTGGGTGAGAATTCCAAATTGGAAAAACATATCGAGAAATATCAGCATTGTTACAAACAATTTTTGCAAAAAAACATTCTGTATGAAGACAATACGAGAGATAAATATGAGAAATGCTTTTACAATGAATTAATATCGCATTTTATTCAACACTGTAAATTTTTAGATAAGGACGAATTTGCAATAAAGTAAATTAAAATCCTAAAAATCTTGTTATAGCTGGATAAATAAGTCCTCCTTTTTGTCTACCCCTTTGCCTTCACCCTGAAAATCGACCTCCTATTGGACGCCACCTTCTCCTTCGTCTTCTCATGGATGTAATGTAATTCTGTATGGGGGGCAATAATCCAAAAAATCTATCCGCGTATCCTTTATGGCGTACTTTTACAATGCCCCCAAATTTTTTCTTTTTTAATCGTCGACGACGATGCATTTATTCAAGCTTTAGGAACCGCAGTTTTAGCTCAATTACTTTCATGTTTCTTTTTATGTTCATAATTATAAAAAAAAATTATAAAAAATTAAATAAAAATAAATTCTATTTCCAATATTCATTTCCATAATTTGCAAATATTTCTTGATGGGGTTTAATATTTCTGCTCGATTTTATCTTAAAATCGAAATCTCTTCTTCCTTTCAACAATTTTGCATTGTAAAGATTCTTTGTGACCCTTGCATCGTTTACGAATCGTGCAGCAGCGTCTGTTGTATAATTTGCATCCACGCATTGCTTGTTTTGACAAATTGCGTAATGTGCATTTATTTCTCTATATAATTGATCCAAAATTTTTTTAGTCATATTTCTACCCGTGTATTTTGATATGATTTTGAATTTTTTATTAGGTTTTTTCCAAGCGAATAAACCTTTACCGGCACCAAAAATTGTAGAGGGTTTAATTCGTAAATTATCTTCTTTTGCCAAATGAATCCAGCATTTGTTTGTATGTGCCGTTCTCTTTTTACAGCGTTTCTTAACAATTGTTTTGCTATCGCATTGTTGTACTTTACGAATGCTTTGATTCTCAACACGTTTTGGTTGTTTTTTTATTCGCATTACACGTTTTTTTTGTTCAGATGCTCGTTGTTTGCAATAAAAACTATTCTGCTTATCACTTTTTTCTCGAAGTAGGGGGAGATTTGCAAGACGATCGAGATCGTCGATTGTTAAGAAAGCAGGGGAGGGTGGTCATAGTGGTGATAAATAAGCAGGACTAATGCTTCTTTTTGGGGCGGGCGAATAACCTGGGAGTGGATATTTTCCATTATAATAGTCATATTTTCCATGACGAAAACAAAGATTGTCTTCTTGAGGAGAGAATGATCTTTCTGAAATCGGGGATTTCAAGTCGCTTGGGGTGTTTAAACCTGGTGTATTAAACAAAGCTGCTGGCGTTGAGTACCCAGAATTATTTAAATTATCAAAAACTCGTGGCATAGAATGTTTGGAATTATTTAAAATTTTGTTTAATTCGTTTGCAAGATCGGCGGGCAAAACTCTGTCTCTGGTTTTGCTTTTGCTTTTCGCTTTAGAATTAGTATTAAAAATTTCAATTAATTCATTTTCAAAATTGGGAGAAAATGATCTAAAAGGTGAAAAAGCCATTTCTTTCTTTGCTTTTTAAAATAGTGTTCGAATACCTTCATAATCTTCCCAATGATCGTTAGTGTTTTTCGCTATGTATTCGAATTTATTTTTTATATATTTTGGAAAAGTATTTTTGGCGAATTTACTTTTAAAAAATAAAAGTCTTCGTTTGATTTCTTTTGGTAAAAATGTTCTATAATAATCGATATATCCGTTTTCAAAATCTAAAATACATTCTTGAAATATTTCTGTTGAAAAAAACACGCATTCGTTATCGTGATAATTAAATACGTATTTTTAAAAATTTTTTTTATCATAAAAAATTACCTTGATGTGCACTTGTGTTTCTTTTGCCATTGTATTCGTTGAAATAAAACTAATCGCGTGATGGGTAGGGTTATAAAACAATGGGTGCGAAATTTTGTCGTAAAGATGCACCACTCGTAACTTTAATATGCCAATGCATCAGAGTGGAAAATTGCGATCATATAGATATTGATATTGATACGACAGATTCAGATTCAGGAGAGACAACGGCACCATCACTAAAGAAAGAAAAGAACAGTGGTGGTAGTTGCAGTTATTGTTGATGCTGTAGAAAAAGGCGCCTCTTCAAAAGTTTACGGATGAAGAGATTCAAAAAGTAGTTAGTATATTTAACGTGCTAAAAACGACGAAAGGATATCTGTTGATATACCCGATGCAAAATTTGAGGCAACTTTTTCACATGAGAATATTCGCCTTGGTTTAGGAGAGGTTGTGTATAATTTAAAGCTGAAAAGAAACAAACTTAAAGATTTACCTCAATTTTTGCAAAGTTTACAAAATGTTCTCCGATATTTTATAAATCTCGCACAACTATTGTCTTCGTGAAATGACGATAGCGTACGATTTTATTTTTCTAATTTTCCAAGAATACGCTTTTCGACGCCATTTGTGCGCATTGAGGATTTAAATGAAGATTTATTTCTCGATGTTATATCCAATTTTATGCAAAGTAATAAGGAAGAGATATTGGATAATGACTGGTCGACTGTAGTTTCCGTATGGGTAGTACCCAAGGATGATAAGGCAAAAAAATCGAAATTTATTGACAAACTAAAGAGAAATCAATTATATAAGTTTTTACATAGGAACGAGGCGGAGGGAGGTGGTAAAGTAAATTATCCATTACAACGGTACGATAGAGAGGTTTGAAACGGTGTGTTTTAAATAAGAACGGATGGGTTTTTGATTAAAAATTGTTGTTTTGCCTTAGCTGTGTTGGTCGGTAAAAGTTTTCTATTTAAAGATGAAAAATCTGTTCGTTTACAATCGAATTTGAGTTTAGAAAACTCATTGGCCAAATCGTTTTGTTACAAAAATTGTTCTAAAACCTTAATTTTTATAGACGTTTAGATGCGATTTTCATTGCGAATTCTGTCTCTATTCATCTTCTTGACATTTTATTTGAATGCCTCATGAAATTACCTTTCGATTGATGTGTTTTGTTTCTTTAAACACGGGCTATTTTGCTTGAAAATGTACTTTTTATATTACCATATTTACTCTAGTCGCACAAAGTGGAAGTATTGAAATACAATCAAAACTACAAAAAAATTAGCACAAATCTCGAAAAACTACATCTGCCATTTTTTAGCTTACCTCTTAACAATTCTTTTGGTGTAATTTCCATGAAAAATGGCCTAGCGAAACGTTTTTTATTTATATTTTTACGACCGGTAATACTCTGTTTACGTTGCAATACTTAGCCTCATTACATATTCAACAATGGGAAAACCCCGGAAGTGAGCGACTGGTTTTACCCTTAGCCGAAAAAATACCACCATTTTGACGGAAATTTTAGCGTGAAGCGATTCCCCGGTTCTTTTTGCCCTAGGGGGATCCAGTTCCAAGATATAAGGCTCTGAAGAGCGTACGGAAATTCCCGGCCGCGCGCGAAAAATGAATAAATTCGTATGACACATACAAATGCTCATAAAAGTGGTTCTATTCAACGGATTTTCTTCAAATTTTCACTAAGGATAGTGAACTAGACTGGCTTCATTCTTAGCTAAAGAAGATAAATATACATAACCGACAAACGACGTATTTTTAAAATATACAAATGTAATTCGACACTTCCAGTATGTAATTTTAGAATATTTTTTGAAACATGATATTTCCTTGATTGTTTGGCCCTATAACCATTGCTATGTTTAGTGTATAAAAACAAAAATATATTCACTTTGTAGAGTTTTTTATTGCGATTCTATTAGTACCATTTTCATAACTATCCGGGGCGTACAACGTGAGCTATTTAGCATTGAAAGTCATCGTTCGAAATCCAGCGATATTTAGTTGCGCTGTCACCAAAGGGTTAACGAAGCTTTTTGCCGAGAACGATACACGCGAGGTGTATCGTAAAAGTTGCATTGGAGAAGGATCCGTATATATTCGTGAAATTCAAAAGGTTTATGACAATCATTTAAAAAATGACAATATTGATTTGGTTGTTTTTTCAAAGAAATATTACGATTTTATCGTGTACGATACTCGAGTGGATGACGAGGGCAATTTAACGCGATTATCCGATAAAATAATATTTGTGTGGTTGAACGACAAACACTACGACGTTATATTATTGCCAAAACTTTTTCGAGATTGAATCTATCATGCTTTTGTTTCCGGTGCATGAAATATTATAAGCAATACGAAGACGCGCGATCGCATGTTTGTATGTTAAAGTCTTCATGTATGAAATGTTTTTCCAATGCTAATGGATGTGAGAAGCAGCGTGATTTTTCGATAAAATGTTCAAATTGTAGCATTTTATTTCAGAATCGGGAATGTTTTGAAAAGCATATTTTTCACCGTGTTTTTTAAATTGGAAACGAACTTTTAAAATTACGCCGTGTCAAAAGATGATGTTTTGTCGAACGTGTTATAAAATCGTGCCTCGTTTTACTTTTGTCAATAAGAACAACTTCGTTTATCATGATTGCATAAAGAAATTCTGTTATCACTGCAAGAAAAAAATGCCTAAAATGCACGGATGTTTTATTAAACCGTTGAAAAAAGTAAATTATAACAAGAAAACCACGTTATTTTTCTTTGACTTTGAAACAAGAATGGACAAAAATGGTTATATGGTACCGTTTTATTGCGTTGTTCAGAAAGTTTGTGCATTGTGCGATAACGTATCCTTTGTGAGAAATTACGATAAATTTTTACCCTACATATATGATTATTCTTGCGATATTTCTATCGAAGAAAATGAGGTCCATTGTACGACGAAAAAAATGTATATTGTTGCTTTTTTTTCTGATGTAAAAAAACTTTTTGTTCTTCTTTCCGTGGAGGCACGATATATTTCCCGAGTCGTTCATACTTTTTCATATTGTCTGCTGTGAAAGATAGGTTTTTCTACTTGTTTTTGTTAATCGTTTAAAATGAGGCTAGGTTGACTTTTTTTCTCTTTAAGATGATGAGGTCAAATTGGATTTTTTCATTGTTTTTTGGGGATTTTTTGGCATTCGGTAATTTTATTCATGCTTATATCCATAGTGATTGTTATGGGATTGTGTAAAATTGCAGCAGTATACATCGCTCATTTACTATTTTTGGACAATGTTTGGATTATTGAGTTTGCTCCATCGCACAACGAAAAAAATGTATATTGTGGTTTTTTTTTCTGATGTAAAAAAAAAAATTTTCTTCTTCTTTCCATGGAGGAACGATATATTTCCAGAGTCGTTCATACTTATCCATATTGTCTGCTGTAAAAGAAAGGTTTTTTTGTGAAAAGAAATGTTTTTCTGCAAGAAGGGATTTTGTTGATCGTTTGAAATGAGGCTAGGTTGATTGTTTCTTTCTCTTTAAGATGATGAGGTCAAATTGGATTTTTTCATTTGAATATTGTTTTTTTGGGTTTTTTTTTCCATTCTGTAATCTTATTCATGCTTATATCCATAGCGATTGTTATGGGATTGTGTAAAGTTGCAGCAGTATACATCGTGCATTCGTTTTTTTTCTTCAGAAATGTTATTCGGGTTTTTTTTGCATGTAACATGACCGTTTTCTTTTTTGATTTTTATCATTTGTTTTTCCCAGTATATTGCATTGCATTAGCAATTGGAAATTTTCTTTGAAAATAGTTTTTTGCAACCTTTACAAAACCCAAATTTTCCATAAAAATCTTATACGAAACCATGCAAAGTTGTAAAATATCTTTTAGGTCATTGATTCGAAATAGTTTCTGATGCTTTGAATTGCATATACATTTCCTGCATTTCAACACTGGCATGTCTTGTATCTTTTTCTTGTATCTATAATGAAAGAAAAAATGTTTTTCAATTGGTTGTTTTCCTGCACTTGTTGTATTTTGCTTTTTTTCGTTTAGTTTCATTGCGGAAGTTGATCGTTTTCAAAAGTGTTTTATTTAATTTTGGTGCAACATAATTCAACTTTTTCCTTTTTGTATGTATTGAGTCATTCAAATGTTTGCATTAAGTGACAAGTGCGATAGAGTAGAAAAAATGCTTGCGGAGGTGTTGCTTGCGTTCATACAGGTTTTTTCTGGTTTCGTTAATTTTTTTCTTTTTTCTGCGTTAAAATTGTTTTGGAGTTTTTTGTTATAAGTTTGTGAAAAATTTTTTTGTATATATTTTGTTTGTTGACATTCTTTAACGAATAAATCGTAACTTTTCTTTCATATTTCTTAATGAATGGAGGAGGCTTGGTTAAAGATCTTGTTGAATTTTTATGTCTTTGCCCAGTTGATCGCATCATGATTACAAAATACGGCTTTTCATTGTTTTTGAAGATGATGCCAAAGACCTACAGTTTCTCTGGTATTTTGGAGAGATAGAATTTGTTTTATTTTTTGCAAACCAACGATTTCTCTGGTATTTTGTTTGGATACAATTTGTTTTATTTTTTTTTATCGATTTTTTCATAAGATACGATGTCGCCAACTGTTTTTTATAGTTGCAATGGACAACAATACCACGCTTTGCATTGTTTTTAAAAAATTGTACACCAATTTGTTGCATTGTTCCTTCAAACCGTACAATTTCTATCTTTTTTTTTTACTTTTTTGATGTTGTCTTTAAAGATTTTTGTGATTTTTATTCATGATCTTTGTTTGGAATTTATTAGCAAGGGAATCTCATGGATCTTTTCTTGTATAATGACTTTTTTTTCTTGCTATTCCACATGTTGTTAATATTTCACATGGTTTACGATATTCAAATGTTTTTTTCCTATTTTTTGCTATGCCTTGCTTTGTTGCATGCTTTGTGGTTTGCCTTGGTGATCTATGTTTGGTTCCTTGTTTTTTTCCGGCTTATGTTTGCAATTTTTTTTCTAAATACGGCTTGGCTTTGGATATTTCCGTGTCAAATGTCTGTGTGTGTGTGTGGTGTGTGTACTGTCTGCGTATGCTGCTCCCGTTTTTTTTTCAGAATCAACGTTTATGATAGTGTCAGATGATAAGATTTCATTTTTTTTCTTTCAGCATTACGAAATGTAGTATAACATATTTTTTTCATCACATAAGTTTAGATTCATTTTCAGGCCGTGAAATTACCAGTGTGTTGTTTCATGCATTTTTTATGGGTCATAACTCTTCTTTCTTTTTCAAAAGAATTTCCGACTTCCTAATTCGCTGTTTCTTGTACCGGAACTATTTTATTTTATCGTTTGTTTTCTCCGTTAATTCGGTTTTTTGCTCTTTCTTTGCAAATAAAAGGATGTTGGATTTTCAGATAGATTTTCTCTTTTGAAACCATTTTTTTCGCAAAAAGACTCTTGTTAGCTTGGATTTTGATTTGTTTGTTTCGTTTCCATTGAAATCTCTTGAATCGTTGGTAGGAGTTTATGACGAGAAACGTGTGTCAGATGAAAAAAAATGTTATGTCTTTTTTTGCACGCGTGGTTGTTTTATTGTCCATTTTCTTTTCCTTTCGTTTAACAAGCTTTTGATTTTTTTAATATATTTGTGGAAGTCGAACTTCTGCAGTGATAACGGAGGAGTGATTTTGATTTTCCGTGATGTAGAATCATATTTCGAATGTTTGGAATTCCTTGTGCAATCGATTTTTTTGCTATCATTTCACCTTGGAACATATTTGAACACATGAAAAAATGCGATTTTTTTCTTTCGAAAAATTTTCCATCCACAGTGTTACAATGATGTACGAATTATTTTATTCGCACTTCCTTTTATGTTTTCTGTTAAAAAATTGTTCCGTCATTCTTAATGCCAAAATCTTAATATTTGTTGCAAGTGTTTCATTTGTTTTTTCATGTTTGGATTTTTTTTTTGATTACATTGAATGTGGATTATTTCGATTTTTGGGCAGCACAAAGTTGTTCGATTTTTTCTATTTTTTTGTAAAACCTTGTCCCTCATATAATGCGCCTTGGAGGCAATCGTAGTTGAAGGCGCAGTTATGCCACGGTCATGTATCATTTCTAGAATCGTGTATCTTTTTTGGTTTGTAACGAATGTCACAAAATTTTTTTTTATTTTGCATAATGGAAAATAACGCAAAATTGATCCGCCTCTTCGATGGTTTTTGCCTTAGCGTTTTTTCTTTGGACACCAGGAGAAGCTTTTGATCTTTTTATTTTCTTATTTTTTTCGTTTTTGGTAGCATTTAAACATTTTTTGTGATTTACGCCAGCATCGTGCTCGACGTTTGTCATAGCTTGCTTTTCTTTTTTTTTAAACTGTTTTAAATTTCCATTGGTATTTAAACTATATGCATCCATAGCCTCGTTCTTTCGAGGACATGGAGAGCAAACACCCACACTTCGTTTGGAAAAAAATCAAAATGTTTTTTGTATTTCCTGCTTCTTTTTTCTGTGTTTGTTTTTTTGAAAAAACAACCCTTTGTTTTTGTCTAAGGTTAGCGAGATTAGAAAATGCCAAATTCCGTTTTACTATACTTTCATGATGATGATATGCAGTCCTTCTCAGTCGGGAAAAACATTTTTCATCATGAAGATGATTGAGGATAACAACGAAATCATTTCGCCGCCGGTTCAAAAATTGATTTATTTGCATTCTGCTTATCAACGGATTTATGACGAAATGAAAAAACTGATTGATGAACATAAGGATTTTTCGTCTTTAAAATTGTACGAATTTATCGACTGTAAAAAAGGTATTCCCACGATCGAAACGTTAAAGAATAAAAAAAGCGAGTCTGGAGAAAACGTGTTGGTTGTAATGGATGATTTAATGGTACTTTCCACCTTTAATAAGACGAATTTGGATAATTTGAACAATATTGCGACTCGATACAGTCATCATTACCATATGTCGTTCGTGTTTGTTTGTCAAAATATGAACTACGGAAATGGACAATTGCGCACGCTGCGAATGAACAGTCATTATTCGGTGTTGTTCGTGAACTTATCGGATCATCGCGACATGATGATGATGGGACAAAATCGACAAATGCCAAAAGGAGTGATGGATCAAATATCGAAGGACCTCTACGCAAAGAAGTACAGCTACGTCTTCTTCGACGCTGATCCGAAGAGCTACAGTAATGCGAGAATACGACGGGACGTTTTTCCGGATAAGGACACTATAATTTACGATGTAGAAAATAATTAATTAATTAATTAATTAATGAGATTTATTTAATAATAACGATAAATAATTGCAACAGATTTGTTTGTTTGATTTTTTGCACTTTTGTTTGTAGATGGTCACTACGGACATTCCAAATATTTGCACGATTAGAATCCTTAGCATTTGTTCGTTTTCCATCAGTTTATAAGATTGCGATACGGTTTGTTAAATGCTTAAGTATTTGGTGTCGTGACATTTTTCAAATATGATCCAAGAGCACCAAGCACCGCACGTTTTTGAAACGAAGCTTTGTTTTTGGTGCTTTGCGTAATATTTCCACTCGCAATATTTGAAAAATTCGCGCCGCCAATAGTCTCTATCGTAAAATGAAATATCGTTTGCAAAACTGTCGAAATATGTGACTTCGTCATGCTCTTTCCAATGGCAATTCAATGTTCTCCGTCTTTGTCTTCTTTGTCCATATTCCATATCGAACAACAAATTTTGACTGTTTTAGGTTTAATATTAGCAGGTTATGTGCCTAAGAAATAGGGTTTTGTCACGGAATTGTTTTCCAACAATTTATCTAAATTGTCCGTGTTTAAATATCTGTTGATAAAACAACAAAATTCAATTGTCGCCATCGCTGCCGCCGTCGTATCTGAAACGCGGATCGAATCTCTTTTCTTTTTGATATCTTTTTTAATCTTTTTTTTCCTCTTTCTATTGAATTGCGTGTTTCTTGGTTGTATCCTGTTTTTCTAGGTGTTTTGTAATACGTCGACAGTCCAGGTTCGTCCTATAATTTAATGAATCTTTTTCTTATTTCTTTGTTATTAATATACGATCCGGGTAAATTTATTGATTTAAAACCGCGTAAAACAGTACTTAAATCTCTATCGCTTAAATTAAAATTTTTTTTTCTCGTTCGGAAAAAATCCTCGAGAATATCCTCTTGGCTCAAGTTGTATTTTGTTCCTCTGATCTTAATTCCACCGTCGACTTGTTCGACTTTACCCTTGAAATATTCCCTCTGCTTTATTTGACTGTACTCTACCAAACCTCTGGTGGCGCCGGCAGTCGGCTGTTCGCCGGCTGTTCGCCGGCTGATTCGCTTGCTTTGCTTTTTTTGGACTGCAAATAATTTTGTCTGGATTTTATGTAATTCATTTTTTTTACTCCTAATAATTCGGGCAACTCGTTTTTTTGCAATGCTTCGTAAGTTTTTATTAATTCTAATTGCGACGAATTTCTATTTACATCTTTCATTAAAGCATCCTCTTCTTTATCTTCGGAAAGACACGCTAGCAGTTCGTTAAATTTTTCAGCGTTCACCAGTTGTAATTTTTCCATCATCGCGCTCATTTTGCAGGTGTTGTGCTTTCCTTAATTCTTTTAACGCTTCTTTAAAATATTGGTGAAGATAATGATTTTCGATAAAAGTAATTTTTCTCTCGTTTTGTTTCGTTTTTTTCGATTAATTTTTTTCAGGATATTTTTGTTTAATTTATCTATTTGAAGTTCGGAATTTCGTTTTTGCAAATTAATTTGGATAAAATCATTAAACTCCTATCGATTTTTTTCGTGTAATTTTCGTTTCATTTTTTAAATCTTAACGATAGAAAATTCCGAATTGACGGGATGAATTTATTTCTTTTTTTCCAATTTTCTTTTTGCCTAATCTTATTATATTCTAGCAACTGTCTCAAAACACTTTTGATCATTAAATCGTTTCCGACGCTTTCGTCACAGGCTTCGTCGTTGTCGACATCGGAAGAATCAAAAACGGACGAGAACGAATCAATCCCGTCGTCGCTATAAGCTTCCAAATAATAGTCGTCTTGTTCTTCGTCGTCCTCGTCGCGTTCGTCGGTGGCGGCGGCATTTCCCCTCTTTTCTCTTTGTCGTTTTTAATCTCTTCTTTATCTGTTCCGTTATTATTATCGTTAGTTTTCTCTTCTTCTGAAATAAAATTCTCTTTTTGTTTCATTTCATCCATATTTAGATATTACGCGTCGTAGATGCAAAGTTGGACGCTGCAAACCGATGAAATAATCAATGGGCTTATTCAAATATCTACGTTTTCTTTTGTTACACTTTTGCCTACGAATAATACAAGTTCTACAATTCATCTTGACTAACGAACAAACAAATTTAAAATAAAATGAAAACAATTCTTTTTTTTTATTAATATATACATATGTATTTTGGACATTTTTCTGTTTTTTTTTCTTAATTTTTAAAACGCAAACATATTTCGCGGTGGCGTATTACAGGCAAATTTAATGCAATTTCTAAATTCGCCGATAAATAATATATACATATTTTCGCCCACGGCATTTACTAAATCCCATTCGACGCTAACTTGACCGATTGTCGTATTCGGTAAGACCTTATTAAAGCTATCTTTGTTTTCGGACAAATCTACGGTGATCACGCAATGATCTGTTCGAAAGTCCTGGTACGAAAACGGCATCTCGCGATGTTGTCGATTCAATACTTTTTGCACAGCTAAATAAGCATCTTGTAAACCCTTGTAAACGGGATAAACGATTCCTTCGTTTATGCGAACTTCGAATCGAGAAAAGGCCACCGATTCGAATCGAAAGGGGTTCGATTCATAACCACCGTTATATCTTGTGCGCGTAAACAATATGGTATAAAGACGTGTCGGTCTTGAGCCGTTGAATATATTATTGAATTTTATGTACTGCGTCCCGTTGTCCACGGTGTACGACACAGCTCTGTATTCAAATACGTATTTTGCAATTTCTCGATTCTCCTTGATCATCATGTTGTTGATGGGGGTAACTAGTTGCTGCCTGGGTTTAAACACGGGAATTATCAGCTGGAAATCTTTCAACAATACATCCGAAGCTCCGCACGTTGCTGCGTCGCCGAATAAATATTTGTTTTTGGCGGCTCGCGATAATTAAATTTTTAATTCGTAATCTGTGGGAAAGACGCTTCCTTCTCTGGTTTTGTTAAAACAATTTCTGTCAAAAAAGTCAATGCACTCGAATTGTTTGTTGTTCGTCAATGCCAAGCGTTTTGCGGCACCGTGATTTGCGCAGTGAGCATGATCTATATCGTGTAAACGAACAACGTTATCCAATTTATTATCACCTCCGGAAGGAGTGTTATGATATGCCGCTGTGATTTCAGCCGTTTTAAGATATTGATCGGGAATTTTGCCCATCAAATGACGAACGATTTAATTCTCGGCTTTATTGGACTTGTTTATCATTTCTTGATTACGAATACGTTAATTTGATCCCACATGGTTTGCAAAGGACTAGGTTGCAAGGAAACGATCGCATTCTCTGCTGCTCGAGCACCAGTCGCGGTCGTAATGATATCTATTTTAGCGTACAAAACGGCCTCGTCCATCTTGAAAAGACCGTACTCGTTCGCACTATGATAAAACATATAATCGGTCGCCAAAACACTATCGTTATTTGGGGAAGAATTGAAAATACCGGTTTTCGAATCGACATAGGTCGTATTACACGGAGGTATTTTAAACAACTCCAAAATAGGATCTTGTATGAGACCGTTATGTTTTTCGACGTTATTTTGTTTGCTTTCTTGATTTGGCGGCAAAGCTAACGGTATTGGTACTCTGGGCGGCATTTTCAAAATTTTTTTTTCCTAACTTAAATATCTTGACGCTAAATGATTTGTTATAGCTGGCATGTCTTTGTTCACTAAATGATTTGCTAAAAGAGGTACTCCTCTTCTTAATGCTATTCGAGCAGCCGGTTTAGCAAGCACTGTTAAAAAACTACCGCCTCTTTGTCTCCTCTCCTCCTTCGACGACCTCGGCCTCTGGGCATTGCCGATAAGTTTTAAAATGCGAGGATCGAGCGATTTTGCACCGCATTTTTGTTTCTTGCTAGGAACGCGCTCCGAGGGCAGATTGTTTTTTGGAATTGGAAAGCTGTGGTTCAAGTTTTGAGGGGGAGCTATACTTTCTTCTCTGGCCTTTTCAAAAACGGACTGTTTGTAATTACAACCGATTAAATTTGCACTTTTATATCAGTAGACCGGGTATTCGCCTTTTAATAATTTTTTAAAAAACTCCGCATCATACGCTTTGTTCATCTTTGAACCATAATCGTAAACTAAATTGTATTTTCTCATTTAATATATATAAATCTGCATTATCGTATTTTAACAAAAAGAAAACATTTTTGTCGATATAATTTTTATTATTAATTAAATAATTCGGCAAGAATTTCTTATCCGCATTTCGTAAACTCCACGTTTTTTTTCGTCAAAATAAAAAAAAATACTTTTCGAATAATACATATTGTAAAACGGCATTGCATGCCATGTCTTTATCGTGATGCAAAACACCATCGTCGACCGCAACCGATTTGCCGACGGGAACATTCGTCGTTGCCAATTGACCTAAGTCGAATTTTTTACAAAAATATAACGTGAACGAACCTTGCGTATTTTCGCACGATATTTTCTCCATTTTAAAATAAACTTTTCTTCTACTTAATTTATTATTTTTATAAATTGAAAATGGATAATGAACGTTCCATTTTTTACTTTTAATTCGCTGTCGCTCGCGAATAATTCTACGTCAATCATAATCGATTCTTCATTCCAAAGACACTACGCCGGACTTGAAATTAATCAGCTCGTTTCGCGAATTATATAAGGTGATATGAAAATCCGATATGATGCCTTTTATTAATTTTCTTCTAATAATTACACGGGTTCGTATACGAACGTTTCGCCGCTTCCTTGTCCCTTTACTTGCATAGGCGCAGTCGTTAATAATTTCGAATACGTATCGCCGACTATGGATTTTTCTACTTGCTCGCAATAAATCAGAATATGATTCGCACTGTCCGTAATGTCGGGTAAATAGGGCATGATCTTTTTCATCGTAAAAATGCTCGCGTCTCCTTTCTTTTTTGTTTTCAAGTTTGTATAACTCTCGTCCGTATTAACGTAGACGTCGATCGTATCACCCTCGTCTAAACCCACCATGTACGCTAAATTTTTGGAAAATGTTATTTTGGCAATAGTTTCATCGCCATTGCTCTCGATATTAACTGTCTTTTTATTCGGTTCCTTATAAACATATCCTTTATCGGCATTAAAATGAAATATAATTTTTCCGAATTCGGACAATTCCACCGAAATGTCGTACGGGCTCAAACATGCATGCATGTAATAAAGCAGATCCTCTACGCTGTAAATACCGTTCGGAATCACGAATTTATTCACTTTCAACATAAACTGTGGATGAGATACATGCGTTTTTCTAAAATAGCCGTACCTGTACTCGAGAGTAAACCAACATTCATCGGGTAGAATATTTCGAGTGGTCAACGGATAGGACACCTTAAGCACGCTAATGTATCCCGCTTTATTTTCGCAATTGATAGGCACGGGTAATGAACGTCACATTCATTTTTTAAAATTTTTTTTCAATTAAATTTTCTTCAATTCTTCTTTGTAAAATATGCCTTTTATGATCTCGTTGTCGTCGTCTTTAATCGAATAAGTAACGAGGTTGGTTATATAGACTTTTTGAATTTTAAATATCTCATTTTTCCACCTTCTCAAACTGGATCTTTCAAATATATTATTATTGGCTCTGGAAATTTGCACTTTATCTCCTTTTAATAATAATTTTTTAACGGGTGGGGAAAAATTCAATATATTTCTTAGTTTTTTTTTCTCGCTAATACGTTTTCCATCGAGATAAACATCCTTTGGAGAAAGACCAAAAATGCCACGTTTAGGAGATTCGTTGTATTGCTCTACGATAGAAGGCAATTATCGCACGTATCTATTTCCGCGGAGAACAGTCAAGGTGCGACGAATCATAAGTTTGATCGTTTGAATGAATCGTTCTGATTGACTCGCCTTTGCCTATCTATTATACGTGTGAAATACGACAAAACTGTATTTTCTACTCAATTCGTTGCGAATTTTTTGAAATTCAGTTCCCTCGTCCCATTGAATTCTATCGGGAATTGCTTTATTCTCTAACAATATCTCTTCGAATTTTTTTCTCACATTTTCACTACTTATGTTCTTCAAAAATTTCACAAAAGCATATCGGGTAGCCACATCGACGCACACCAACATATAACGATAATTATTATTGTATCTCGATAAATCATTCATTTCGGCGAAATCAATACTCCATTGCGCATTTTTTTTATCAACATGTATTTGTAAACGTTTATAGTTTCTAAATGCTTTATCATGCGAAGAATACGATCGTTTGTGTTGCTCGATATCAAATGTCTCTCCTCTCAAGAGCCTAGAAGCTTTTTTAATCAAATTAACATCTACAGAAGTAGCATCGTTCTTTCTTTTTCGCTTCATCATTTACGTTCAATTACCTACAAAATAATTAGAAATACATTAAATTAAAAATCGGATGTAAATCCTCCTCGCTTATACTCTGATAAAGATCGCAAACAATATCGATTTTTAAATCACCGACAGTTTCTTTTTCATATAACATAATACATTCCTTAAGACTTTTTCTGGATATTTTCATTTATTTAAATAAATTAAATAAACAAGTCTGTACCTCGACGTCATCCAAAAACTTATTATCATTTCTTCTTCTTCTTTTACTCGCCAACGATCCATTATCCAACATCACGCTGCTGCTGCTATTGCCTCGTTTTTTTGTCGCGGACTTAGCCTCCGCCGTCGTTGTCGTTGTTGTTGTTGTTGTTCTCGTGTCTGCAATGGACTCCATAAATTCTTTCAACAATTCACACGCTTCAGTGAAGTTCAACTTCTACGAAATATGAAACGTTCCGTTGTAACAATCACGCCATGTCATCGCTTTTTTGGTCTGCATAACCACCGTAGGAATCACGTCAGGGTCCGGAACTTGAGCATGTTGAAATATTTTTTCTTCTTCATCACTCGACTCGTAGGTTTGCGTTCTGACTTCACGAGCAAACTCATAACAATTGGGCATTTTTCCTTTTCGAATAACTAAACGCATATGTTGATTTTTTCAATTCTTGCCTTCGCTCACCACCCAGTATATATCGTCTTTTAAAGAATCCGCTTTCCACATCACCTCGAGTTTTTCAAAATATTTAAAAAAAACTGTTGTATTCGTCACAGGTTACGCTCATCGATTGAGTAGCACATACGGCGTTAAGTTTTTCAACCTTAAAAGCCGTGCCAAGGTAAATTTTCTTTTCCGTCGTATTATACCAAACAACTTTGTGTTTATTGTCAGCCGTACTGGCAATAATTTTAACATATCCGCTACCATTTTGCTTCTCGTAAGCTACACGTTCGGCATCCGACATGATGAAAACGATATGTTCAAACTCTAAGCTCAAAGACATGTATTTTTTTAAAATTTTTTTTTTTGAAAACAAAATTGCCATTTTTTTTACATTATTATTTTTTTAAAAATAATCGCTTTCCAAAAGAACAAATTCGTCCAAATAAATTTTTGTAAAATCAAAAGTGTTTACAAATTGTTCACGCATTAAATATCTTAAATTTTTCATCGTTATTTTCTCACAAAACGACTCCAAATAACAGTGATTGTAAATGCAATCTTTATGACATCCACAAAATTCGTTATCACATTCGCAAAATAAAAACTTTAAATTAAATGATATTTTCAAGCGATTTTGTATTTTTTGTAATTTTCACAATTAAAAAACCGAAAAACGGCATAACTATACTCCATAGGAATAACTATACTCTGTTCGTATACTAAACAAGTGTGCGATGTAGTAGCATAAAAAGGTCTTTGAATCCTTTGAATTAATATTAAATCTTCATCGCTAACCACATTATAATTTAAATTATCATAAACATAATAAAATTGAAAGTTATCATTAAAAAGAAAAGCTTTAGAACAAGAAAACGGTGTAAATAATAACGGTTCTTTTCTCGCTACGCCTGTTCCAACATCTACTATCATAGTCTCCATGTAGGGGGTCTCGGCTGTTGGTTACTTACTATACAAGAACTCGAGCGAGAAAAGCGGCTTTGCCGCACGTAGTGCTCAAAGACTGAGCCCAGAACCAATTGTAAAAAAAATTGAGGAACCCATCAAACCAGAAAGCGACAAAGATGTAAGCGGGTTAGATATTTTTGACCAAACTCGATGCTGTTGTTGCAGCTGTTTTTTTTAATTTTTTTCCTATATATAATAAACGAGTGCACAAACCTAGAAAAACTATATCAATCAAGTCTATGAAGCAGGTGTTTTAACATTGGCCACCGTCGGAGTTTCAATGGCAAGTAAAAAAGTATTTGGAGAACCTTTGGGCACACCTCAGAGTATTCAAGGAACTTTAAAACTAGCTGGAGCTGTGGTACTCGGATCCGTGTTAGTAGAATACCTCGAAGACAAAAAAATCATCCCAGAAAAAATCGAAAAATAGAAAAAAAAGAATAAAAATCAAAGATTTTTCTTTAAATAAACGGCTTTGATGATTGCAGGAGGACTTTTTAATGCGTTTGCCTTTGCAGGTGCAGGATTCTTATTCTCAAGGGTAAACCATGGTGGATACGAGAAAGAAATGAATCGCCATAATCTAGCCATGGAAAAAATCACTCGAGATAAAGAAGCTTGGTACGAAAAAGAAGTCAAAAGAAAAATTAAAGAAGCTTGACTTAGACAAGAATCATCCGACGCTAATCGAGACATTAACACGACAAATAAAAACCTTGCAAGTCTTAAAAAAATGTTGGGCACCGTACGTTTAGAATGGACACCAGAACCTAAACTAGAATGCTATTATAAACCTTCAAAGGAAATGCAAACGTACCAACATGTCGTGTCGGGTGCCACGGGAATCATTGGTGGATGGGCTCTTGGAAAAGTAGTTTAAGAGTAAACGTTTCAAAAATAAAAAAAAGTTGTTTTTTTCACATAATAATAAAACAACGAACAACAATCAATGGACCATGAGTGTTTCGATTAAAGCTACTCATTTGGACTCTGGCTGGGAAGAAAATTTTCCTAGTCTTACAAAGGTGTCTAAACAATTTAAGATCAAACGTGATAAGATCAAAAAAGCTTGTTGGAACAATCTGCTCGTAGACATTCCAGGAGATTCAAAGCGGGGGTTTCTTTGCCTACACGAATTTATGTTTATGAACAATAAGAAATGTGTAACTTTGTAAACACGACCAAAGGGAGTTGTGAAGCAGAGTTACGCATTTTTTTTTCTTCTTAGCCCACGATTGTCTCATCAGGGCTATTTTTATAATATCCATAAGGTAAAGTCTCTATCTTGTTTTCTAAGATATGTCTCTTATCATCGTTGGAACTCAAGGTTATTTTCTCGACGGTGTACAGATCATGTTTTCTATATCTTATTACAGACATTTTCTCGAACCTTGGGACCTCGCTGAATAAACATTTCTCATAATGCTCCATTTTAAAATTTTTCTTAGAAAATTTTTTTAAGCCTTTGCTCTTACATGTGAAATCCAGTTCCTCGGTTTCATAAGCATATAGTTTTGATCTTAGACCAATGAATTTTCTGCCAAGCTTACCCGCGAACTCATATTTAAAAACACCAGGGACTTTCTTGTTTAAAGGAATCCCTGATTCCCCGACAAATCCTATAGTAATGTAAGGATTATCAGTGACTATTTCGGATGTATAAAAGTATTGAGCTAGGTCTGAGAAAATATCCTTATAAAAGTCTTCCGTTTCTACCTTATATAATAGAGCATCCGTGTCTGTAATTCCTATCTTGGCTCTAGATCCATACTTTTGTTTTATATTATCATATTGAAATTTGTACATGAGGCTTTTTGAAATATCCAAGATGGCCATGCCTACATAGATAGGTTTATTTAGGGTTATTTTGTTCTTATATTTATCAACTCTGGTGAGATCTTCGTTGAAAATAGTTCTCGACTTGTAGGTTGGTTTCTTAATTAATTTCTCGATTCTTTTAATAGAATTAACGAGTTCTATATCGACTCTATTACGGATATTCTCCATTGTTTTTCCAAACACAGAGTTATTCATTAACTTGAAGAAATCTTTCTCAAACTTATTTTTGGCAGAGGATCTTAAGTTTGTATTTTTTTGTATATGAGATCTCAACCATTCTGACTCGTTAAACATGATACCTTTATGTATTTTTCTTAATATGAGACATTTTTCGAAATAGTGTTTTAAAATGTCGTGATGAACCACATAGTTTCTTTTTGCACAGAGATTCGGAATTAACTTCTCGATTTTAAGATCATTAATCGGAATTTTTATCTTTTCTGAGGCTAAAGGATAGTCTGAATGTAAGTGTTGGAATTCTAAGGGATAGTCGAGGTCAACTTCTAAGGTACAACCCTTATTATTACCTAAATCTCCCCAAGAGTCGAGAACTTTTTCTGACATGTACTTAAAGCCATGACTTGGTAATTTCTTCATCATTGCCCAACCGTACAAGTTATTGGCATCTAAATAGGCGATGTACTTCGAACTTTTACTTGGGTCAAAGTTTGGAAGATATTTATTATTTCCTTTGATGAATCTTTTTTTAATCATGCTAACGCCTCTTCGGATACCTTTTTCTATCATCAGGTACATGTCTTCCTGAAATAATAATTCTAACTGAATGTTTGTAGTTTTTAAAGCGGCATCCCAACCGAGTCCTGGGGCTGTGTAATCAGTGGCGTAGCCAGCGAAAAATTTCTGGTCACGCTATTGTACCTGTAACTAATACGTTCAGTAAGGATGCTGCCTCGGCGCCACCATGGTTAGCGCTGTGGCTGGAAAATTTTCAAAATTCAGACCTTCTAGAACGTCGGAAACGGTTATTTCAACGCTGAATATGTGAATATCTATACAACCAGTTCGGTCCCTTTAGAGTACTCTGAAACTCACCAAAATTCATGATGAACGTACGTACAAAGCAAGAAACAATTCCAAAACAATCTTGCATGTAGATAATTTAATTTCAAAACAAACTAGGTAACTATA
>JAOBYK010000017.1:47670-70596 GCA_025434845.1 Phenganax subtilis | reverse complement strand
TTCTTCTGTAGTAATTCTGGATCAATAAAAGTTAGAAGAAGGGTGGATAATTATACATACAGCACTTTCGTAAAGGTGAAACTCTTAGTATTTGTGTTCCTAGGTTCTTCGTGCGGCAGAGCAAGCGCATCTGTGGGCGGAACTAGTGTTCCTGTACGAGAAATATGAAGAGTACGACAATGCGATCCTGACGATGATCGCACACCCAACAGTTGCTTGGAAAGAAGCGCAATTCAAAGATATCATCACTAAAGTCGCCAACATCGAGCTCTACTACAAAGCACTACAATTTTACCTTGATTACAAACCCCTCCTACTCAATGATTTGCTTATTGTTCTAACCCCCCGTATGGACCACACTCGAGCTGTGACGTATTTCAGAAAAATCAATCATCTCCCCCTGGTGAAACCTTACCTTCGCTCTGTACAGAATCATAATAACAAAGTAGTGAATGAAGCCCTTAATGATCTCTTGATCGACGAGGAAGATTACAATGGTCTTCGTGCGTCCATTGACGCTTTTGATAACTTCGATAACATCGCTCTAGCTCAGAGACTCGATAAACACGAGTTGGTCGAATTCCGTAGAATTAGCGCGTACTTATACAAAGGAAATAATAGGTGGCAGCAATCTGTCGAGTTGTGTAAAAGAGATAAGTTATACAAGGTGAATTGTATTACATTGTCTACTTTTCCTATGTAATTCGAGAGTCATCTCCTGTTGTGTTTGATCAATACACGTGGGTTTTTTTTAGCGTTCTAGAATTCGTTTCTGTAATCAATTCTTTCTCTCTCTCCAGGATGCCATGATCTACTCATCAGAATCTAGGAATCCAGAAATCGCAGAAGATCTTCTAAATTGGTTCTTAGAAAATCAGAATTACGAATGTTTTGCCGCAGCTCTTTTCACGTGCTATGATTTACTTCACCCTGACGTCGTCCTTGAACTAGCTTGGAGGAATAATATACTCGATTTTGCAATGCCCTATGTCATTCAAGTTCTAAAAGAATATATTAACAAGGTGTGCATTCTGTTCAGGCATTGGAGATGATTCTTGTGGAGTCCCTCATGGATGAGGTTTAATCTTTGGGTTTTTCGCTTGCAGGTGGATAACTTAGCGACGTCCGAAAAAGAACGAAAAGACCAAGAGGAAACAAAGCAAGATCAGCCTTTAGTATTTGGTGAGTTATTCTTTAATTGATTTGTTTACTTCTTTGATTTGTAACTTTTTTAATTTATAACTTCTTAATTTGTAACTTTGTAAAGTTGTAACTTCATATTCAATGTTGTATTTCAGGAAATGATCAACTGATGATAACCGCTGGTCCCAATATAGCTGCACCGCCGCCGGCAGGCATGGTGCCCGGTATGGCGCCGGGTATGGTTCCCCCTGGGGGTCAGATGATGTATGGGCCCGGCTTTTCAGGTCCCTATCCTCAGCAATATTAGGCAGACAATTTTAATGTGTTGCGTAGTAGGTTTAATATGCAAATTTATTCGAAATCTTTTCAACCCAAACTTTTTGCAACCAGGCGTTCATAAACTCCGAGTGAAACTTATGATGATTGTCGATGAATTATATAACAAGCGAGAGGTTTTTGCTGTAGGAATCTAATTTTGTTACCGTAATTATGCATGCAGTGGATCGAATAAATTACAAGTAAATTAACTTGTTCTTTCATTAGTTAGAGCAGCTCAGTAAAAAGGAAAGCAAAGGGCGAGCATAGCAACACGGTGAAGTGCTTGGCCAACGTTCAGTACTACAAAACGTTGGAGAAGATCCAGTATCATCACATTCGTCAAGGCCGCACTACTATTAGAGCCTTAAAATTCGCAGGTTTAGAGCCCGAATCAGAACACATGCGCATTGATTGTGATGCTCGCTAAAACTCATCGGAATTGTACGGTAGGTTATCGTAATACAATCGGAACCAAAAATTTGCAAAATGTTTAAAAACCAAAACAATGAAGATTTTGTGAAAAAGATTGAATAATGATCGAAAAATGAGCAAGACTTTCAAATTGTGGATCCATCAGTGTAACTTTAGTGAAGAAGACTTGGTTGTCAATCCGAAAGAGTTTCAAAATGATCTCAGAATCGGAGATACTATTCAAATTTATCAAATATTTGAAGATGGTTCCCACACATGCAAACTGCTACTGCAAATTAAATCTTTGCAGACAGACTTTCAGCAGAAAGAGACTGTCAGTTTAAAACATTCTGTTGCAAATAAATTCAAGTTTCGAGCTTATTGGGATGTGCAGGTATAAAGATTTTGACCATTGAAAACTATTGGTGCATAATATGGGTTGACTTATTGTTAAAATTGTGTAGAAATATAGACTTGTATTATATATTTTTATTAGGTTGAAATTGTTGATCCTGTTAACTTCACTTTGGCTCTGGTGGAGCTGAAGTTTCGAGACCAGTATCTTGGCAGAAGTGATATGTGGAGGTTTGGGAAAACTCTGATTGGCTCATCAGTTTATATCTCTAAGAAGTTAAGCTTTGCTGGAGCTAGAGCTGATGTCCATGAACTGTGGGCAAGTGGAGAGACAGAAAAGAAAGTGACGTGTGGTGTTGTGGGGAAGGATACCAAGGTAAGGGTAATATCACAGGGGAAGGGGAGTTAGCTTCATGCATTGTCTAACATGAAATGATTTTCTTAGGTCGTTTTTCGATCCGGAAGTGCATCAGTTTTCATCTTCATTCAAATGAGTAAAGAAATGTGGCAATTTGACATAAATGGTGATCTTTATTTTGAAAAAGCTGTCAATGGATTCTTTGTTGAGTTGTTTGAAAAATGGAAAGAAATGAAATGCACTCATTTTGTGACAATAGTTTATTTCTCACGAATATTCTATAATCAAAACATGCTGAGTAAGTTAAAACAATATCTCATATTTTACTGTGGGTAAGCTAGTTGTTGTTTGTGAAATTTAAAAAACATTTTCATTTTAAAACGACTAGATAACATCAGCGATGAAAGACGAGCAAGTCTTGGATGTGATTATCAAGGACGACTGTATGAAGATATCTATAGTATGATTGCTCATGAAGAGAGACGTGATGATTGGTCTTCAGCAATAGTCACCCTTAAGAAACATTTCATTCAATATCATGAGAGTTTGAGGAAAGAAAATTTCCCTGAGGAATGTTTGTCTTCCGCTTCAGAAGGAAATTTTCTCGAAGTTTTGAACATGGGAGCAAATGGTGAGCCCTTTGCTTGATTGTCTGTTTGTCTGTCAGTTCATTTTATTCTATGTACTTTATTTGCAGTATTTGAGAAAGCATACATTGACCGTAGTTTTGAGGTCACTGGTCAGCAGATGGTCGTCATCACACCAGGTGCAGGAATGTTTGAAGTTGATCGAGAATTGGCGACTGTTACAAAACAGAGGATTGTGGACAATGGTAGGTGATCATGTTAACATGATAAATTCTTTTGATTTAACTAATTGTATTTATTTTTCTTTGAGTTCAATGAAATATATTTTCCCCAGGTATGTCAGCAGATCTTGTGTGTTTGGCAGAACAACCTCTCCATTCTGTACCACTGCTGAAGTTCCATGGAAAATTCTCATCTTCTTCTTTGATCGGTGATGATTATGGAATACCCCACTGGATCAATCATAGTTTTTACGTTTCCAAAGCTCAGCAGAATCATAGAAATGGTTTCATTCCAAGAATTAAAGTCCCAGACGTCATTTTACAATACCAAAATGGTGGGAACAACAAGGCACCTGGCTCATGTAAGAAAATTGTAACTCATTCCAATTAGAACTGTCATTGTATATTAACGAGCTCATTAGAACTGAGAATGTTGATTACCTGACTAATTAGCAATAACAATGATCATTTTCTTAGTTTTAAACGGAGCTCATTCCGAAGAAATTGAGCAAAACAAGCTTCCCGACTTCGTCGACTACGACGCGTACGATGCCGAAGTGTTTAAGTGTGCTCAGACAAAGCCTCGGCCCCAGACCCTTACGCCAGGCTACAATCCTTACACGAGAATGCGAGGGGTAACGGGGAGTAACAGTGGGATAGAGAAGTTTTTGAAAGATGAGAACTTAATATCGGATGAAGATAACTCAACTACGATGACCAGAACACGAAAAAATGTGAGTACTAAGTGTTGTCAGGGTATGAGGATTTGGTTCACGTTAAAGCTTTGTTCTGTTTTGTAGACTTCAAACAATGAAAGAACAGCCCGAAGTCTTGGAATTGTCAAATCACTTGCGTTTATGACGTCTTCAGCTGACCAAAGTGATAATGAAGCAGCTAATGACTTCTTATCCTCCTATTCACCTCCGCTGGCCTCGCATCGCGCGGTCGTGGGTAGTGCTGATACCTCGTATGTATATCAGAATGTGGGTCGTCCTCAAAGATCCTTAGTTAATCCCTTCAGACCCAACTACCTTCCCTGTAAGATGACCTGCAACAGACATCGCTGGCGCCATACTTTTCCAAAGGGGCCTGGAGGAGAGATGTGGCAAGAACATCATCATAGAATTTCAGGTCACGTGTCTGATCATGTAGATGATGACGCACTGCTCATGTCGTTGGTGAGTTGCGTCACTTGAACATTTAGACGGAAAAAAGATGCCATATTTTGACTTTATACTAGGGTCCAGGTCGCGAGATTGAGCAGGATCTGAGTGATCTGGTTCAGGGACATTTCGAGGAAGACGAGACAGACGCACCATATTCGGAAGGCAATAATGAAATCCAACCGTTGCGTCGTAATGTCTCATCGAAACACGTCGGATTAAATACCATGGGACTGGGTTGGGTTCATAAACTTCATGCGCCATCCGACGAGGATTGGACAGCAGCGATGAAGACGAGTGTTGACTGGAAATCCCTTACTATCCCTGCATGTCTACCACTAACTACAGATTACACCCCAGATCAACGTCTGCTTGACAATCAATACAAAGTTTATAATTACGACTTATATCTGGCAGGTGACGAAGAGTAAGTAAGCAACAAACTTTACTATCACTATGCTATTTGAACATCTCCGTCACACGTTGTGATTCTTTGTAGTTTAGTGAAATACTTGTCATTATTATTTAGGATCTTAAATAGAGATGGTGAAGTTATTGTAATGAAACCTGAGCAGAAACTAAAGGAGTTTATTTTACAAAGAATTGGACAGGTTCGTTTTTTCTTCTATATCTCATCTGAACTCAAAAGAACTTGGCTTTTAATTCTTAAATTTTTCATAATTCTCGCCCCAGGGTTTTCAACTCGTGTGTTCGAAATCTTCAGAAGAGCGTGCTATATTTTCACCAATCAACAAATCACGATCCACTTCCGGTGTAATACCGCAAGGCACGCCGGATAAAGAGTACTTTTTCATGAAAGGTCGCAACTTTCAGAAACTCACCTACACTGTGTCATTAGAACAGGTGACGTTCATCCGGTATCAACCTACCTACGTTATCAAGGTCCCCCCGGTACTTTACCCGTACCGCTTGTGGTCCGATTGCACTCAGGAATACGTGGGAATGAGTACGAGATTCATCCGTGACGATATGTCCAGTTATAATTGGAATTACATGGATCAGTATATAGCACGTGACCAGGATTGTCGGCATCTTATTGATGTAAGCAGAATAATGTTCGGTATAGCGAGTTCAGACTTGATTTCCACTCGTACTTAAATCTAAAGCTCCGTAGTATTTTGTTGAAATATTCCTTCTCAACGTGTTCTAGTCATTACGCTACTGGAGAGTTCGTTTGGCGTTGTTGCCTCTTCAGAAGCCAGCAAGCGAGAGGTCTCTAAGCGGGGACGCCGAGGAAGAAGAATATGAAATACAGTTCAAATACCTTCAGGGAATCTTGAGATATCTGGAGACTGTTAATCGTATTCGCAGGCCTCCTGTTACTGGAGTGAAGGTAGGTAGCCTGCGCGCAGGTCAATGTACGGTTGTCATGGGAATTGGTCATGCAATAATTTCACATTAGCTGCTTTATCCAGGCAAAGAAAACTTCGTCCAAGTCTCGAAGACCAAGTGCGCCTGCGATGCACAAAAGTCCTGTAACCGCTATGCGTACACATCGCCGTAGCACAAGCAGTGGCGGGAGCAAGGATTTAGAAACTTTGAATGAAAATGGAGTTGCCACTCTTGATTCTAAAAGCACCTCGCCTGTGCATGATATCCCACCGTCTCTAACTACTCCCCCGCGACGAAGATCATCCAGTAGTGATAATGAAGATGTTTTAAACACAATGCCATCTTTAGAAGAAATTCTCAAAGAAATGGGAAATAAAGAGTGAGCTGCCATCATTTTATGTTATCTTTTGAAAGTAAAGGAAAAATTTTCGTTTCTTATCACATTTTGCAGCTGCCAGGCCCAGTCCGCTTGCAGCGCTTTGAAAACTTGCCTTGTTAATGTTCTCATCTCCATTTCTAGAACTGGTTTAAATTTTCTTTCCGAGATGCGGGGCCTGCCTGCGCAGTCATTCCTGGGAACTGATGCAACATCGTGGCTTATACATCATATTTATCCAGTTAAATCGCGCTCAGAGGCTGTGGAACTTGGCCAGGTTAAAGATATATTAGTAACAGTGACTTCATTACTTCTCATAACTCACCCGCATCTAATTGCTAAACAGCTCGTCGTTTTTTTTTTGTAGAAAATGCTTGATGAAGGCTTTATTTTGCACGCGTCTGGTTCGGTGCTTCAAGCATTTGTTGATGGCTTTTATCTCTACTATATTGTCAAATCTTCTGAACGAAAACCTGGTATATTTAAAGCAACTTTTTACTTTAAACACATGACTGGTTATCAGGATAAAGCTTCTCAATTTGCTTTAGGCATTTAGCAGAGCAGCTTTGTAACAAATATCAGTTCAGAGTTCCGTCACTTAAATTAGAACGACTTCAAACTTCGCTATTTTCTTTAGTAAAGAAACCAGAGATGAAGAATGGTGAATTAGCTTACAGAAGTTGGATGAAACAACAGGATAAGATGCTCTCTAAGTTTCAAACGAAGTGGTTTGAAGTAGTTTTGAAAGAACGCGGTTCAGAAATTACAAATTCTCCTGTGGGAGATTTTGATAAAGCTCACGAAGAACAAAACTCTCAACGAAAAATGTTTGCCTTGAGTGACCCTGAACGAGCTAGTGAGTGAATGGAGACAGAGCATAATAGACAATATTTTGATCTGGAAACAATACCACAGCTAGAAAGAGCAGTATAAAATTGGTAAACTTGGTTGTGAAATGTTGGAATTGATGCTATCAATTTCGACCGCGTAATACGATAATATCTACAAAAATTGTAAACTTTGCATGGCAACACTTTTCTTATTTCTTACAACGTTTCCCTAAAAAAATGTGCAACTTTAGTAATTTTCCGATGCTATTTCGAGCTGCAGTAATGGATATCCTTCTTTTTGACTGGGTCAAGATTTAGTTTATTATGCAATGCGTCTTCTGGTTAGTACAAAGTACTCTAAGGAAGTCCCGAGATTTTTGTGTCTTCTTAGGATCTTTTTTTTTTGGTCGTTTGATCATGTTTCCTTTTTCTACCATTAACTTTTCCTGTTATCTCTTGTAGGTACGAAAAAGGTTCCATCAAACGGCAATGTAGAGATCATTCTGGATGCCGCTTCCAGTGGCCGCCCTGAATGGTGCACGGTCAGATATCATGGAACATTCTGTCCTGATAATGCGTACGTGGTGCATCTGAAATGGTTGATCTCAACTGGATCTGTTGTGAATCAGTTGGTAAAAATAAACTAATTCATTGTTTCTGAATCGAAAGTTCAGAGCTATCATCAACAGACTTCCCCTCCCCCTCTTACCACATTATGTTGATATCTAGGTTCAAAGTTGGGCACGTAAGGTTACCTTATATGGCTTTCACTTGGTACCAGTTCCCACATTTCATCATAATGAACCGGCTCGTAGTGACCCGTTCACAAGTGCCCATTATATTCCACTTGACGTCACGTGCTTGAGAGACCATGCTTCGTTTCAAGGTGAACACTGATCTCATCTTGACCGGACTTGTTTAGTTTGAATATCAACCTGTCTCTTTTTTGTTTTGAAAATTTCTAGATATTCCTGCCAGAGAATTCAAAACAAGAGTGTTCCTGTTTCAAGAAGCCATTTTGAAAAAGTAGGGTGATGGGTGAAGTTTTGCAGGATGGGGGTTGTCGTGATTTAAAAGTCTCAATGATTATTGAAAAATACTGTATACTTCCAGGTATGGTTTCATCAAAGACTTTCCGTACAATGAGGGCATCTATGCATCTTACCAAGCACGCGTGTGGCATGTGTACCGATATATCCATCACACTGGTGCCTTGTTCATGACAATAGTGAATAAAAAGGACACTTATGGATACACATGGGTATTGAACCATACCCTCACAAAACGCTGGAAGTCTTCGGTCACCCTTGACAACGACGCTATCAGGAAACTGGTGAAGAGTCTGCGCGGGTTTTGTGATAATAGGGAAGGGAAATTAGGGAAGTTCTTTGTTTCGTTCACTGTGAAGTATGCCGAGAATTCAGACATTGGGACTAAGAGAAAATCAGGAAATGACGTATTTGAGCGTGTTTTGGAAACTAACGCGGAGCCAAGTAGTAATGAAGCTGACCGCAAGTTTTCTATGGACTGTGAATGAACAAAAAAAAACTTTTTGTTGTCATTACATGAAGTTGCGCAAAGTTTTTGAAGGGGCGAACTTCGTGTAAGGTTGAATGAAAAGAAAGAACTGTCAACAATATGGCGATCAATCGAATCGCACGAAATATATTTTACAAAACGAGTATTTTCAATCTTCGTTTGAGTTCTACGGCGATATTAAATGGGGGAAAAAGCCGTGCTTTCTCAAGTGAGAAGAGTTTCTGGGGTTCTATTGTTGCTGGCAGCGGGGATGCCAGAAGTGGAGCGCACTCGAAGATTTTATCCGGTGATACTTTGTATGAGCTCCAATGTAAGTAGTAGAGAGAAGCGGAAACCAGCTTTGAACGTGGTTATCGTGAATAGCTTGTATAGGCTCACTAGTCACTAATCATAAGCTCTGAAAGCACAACAAGTGTTTTTCATGAAAACAATTTCTCTTAATTGTTCTAGTTCACCATATTAAACCTGACAGAATGAGTGACTATAATGAATTGGTGTAAGTATACTTGGCAGATGATATCATTCTGTTGTTACATGCATTGACCATTTTTCAACACTGATTCTCAGTGCCTCTGAATTACCTCGTATTAATGAAGACCCAGAATTCCCAGCGACACTCTTAGGGAGTTGGACGACATTGTATGGACCTCTGGACAGTGCAGGTCAGTGGTAATATGTTGTATGTACCATTTAGATACCAGGGTTTTCAGTGTTTGTTGTTTAAGCTTGATGCAAGAATTTGTTTTAAATATTTCCAGTTCACCTGTGGGTATATAAAACTGGATGTGAAGACGTGACGAAAGCAAAACTCTATCTTCAACAAAATGAGGTTTGTTTGTTACACATTGCACTGTTTTCCAATCTGTCAGCCCTTAGATGATACATCAAAAAGTTAATCGTTTTTTCTTTGAATTTTCAGCAATTTTTGAAATTTGCAAAGGAACGATCATCTATGATTCACAAGAGATACAATGAACTTGTTCATGGCTTTGATTTCTGGGGAGAACCTCAATTGAGAGACACAAAAAATCTTTATGAATTACGAACCTATCATTTGAAGGTACCATGTCCTCATCTAATGCACTTACTACCAGTAGCGGACACTTCACAAAATATTGGGGGGGCCTGAGGCAAAATTTTGAACATGTGCTAACGGAAAAGTTGCGGCAAAATTTGTGTTTGTCAATTTACATGTATACTGCACCATCTGAAGGCAAATATAATAACAGAATTCAAATATTAATATAGCAACTTCATCAAATGGCTGTATTTTTGTTATTTGGTACATTCTTTCGAAATTATTGGGGAGGCTCAAGCCCCCCCTGGCCGGCCCCCGCAAGTGTCCACCACTGCTTACTACCTTCATGATTAAATGAGTTCAAGACTTTCTTCTAAAACTTCTTAAACCCCATCAGCCTGGAAGTCTGATAGAATGGAGAAATAATTGGATGAATGCAATTGTCCATCGTCAAAAAATGAATGAAGATGTTGCTGGATTCTTCACTCAAATTGGAGAGCTGTATGTCGTTCACCATATTTGGGGTATGCAACCAGTACCTTCAATTCTTTTAGTTTTAAACATTTCCTTTCATCCACCATCTTTAATTTATAACAGCTTACAGCAACTTGACTGTACGGAAACAAACACGTGAAGCAGCATGGGACAGTCCCAATTGGTCTGACTGTGTTGCCAATACTGGTAAATTTGTTTCTTGAATTCTCGATTTTTCATTTAATTATTAGCCACATTTCCTAGGTTTCCATCTTTTTTTATTGCAGTTCCTTTGGTTAGAAGAATGGAATCTCGCATCATGCTTCCTGCAAGTTTCTCTCCTCTTACATGAGCTTATTTTAGAGTCAGAAAATTTATTGCAAAGAATTCTCTCTGTATTGAAATAAACAAGTGTGGTGTTCATCATGGAAGTTGATTCTTGACACAAGAATTTTTAGAAAAACATGTCATAGTACTTCTTTGTGTTGAAAAGAAAAAGGTGAAAGAAAAGAATAACAATCTTGGTTGATCCCACCAAAGGTGCCAGTAGTGAAGAGAGAATTCTGGTAACAGTCTTGTTCTTCAAAGATTACAGAAACTTTAAACTAAGAAATATTGGTACTTAAAATGTGATGATATTAAAAAAAATATATTTCTAAAATGTCGCTTTGGCATTAGCTTCTTACTGTAAACTGTCGCACCAGAAAAGTTTCATTTCACATTCTCACACTATCATCATACACATATAGACCTGCTACTCATAAATGTAGGGGATTCCCACATCTCCTTTCCAATTCACACACGAAGTTTAACTTCTGCTTATATACATTTTCAGATAAAACTCATTAACTGTTCAATATAATGGTTGAACATTCAAATTTTATTTCTAGGACCATCAGTTGCATATGATGTCTACCTTTTCTATATAAAACTTTTTCCATGTCCTAGGGTGGACAGAGTACATCTATTTGAGTAGACTTACAGTCGTGGTGGATCATTTGTCCTAGGGTGCTCTGTATGTGATGTTCCTGCAGTGTCTGTCAAACTAAACACATTTGATATCACACACATTCCATTATCTTCCATAGTGTCTTGGTGCTGGGATGGGTCTTCCATCAGCAAGTCTGATAATTGTGGGATAGCACTGATAGGATTCACAGGAATGCTGAGTGGAGTCTGCAAAGGAAGTGGGTAAGGATGTACATTTGCAGAAGATATATGTGCAGTTGTTACAGGTGAAACACATAGCAAAGTTTTATTTGGAATATTTATGGTGGGTGCAATTCTTGGAACAGTTGTGGTAGAAATAGTTGTGGAAGAAAGCCCAGAAAAGGCTGTGGAAGTTTGAATTTGATGTACATTTGCAGAAGGTGCAGATGAAGAGCTAAAAAAAGTTATATTTGAAACATTTGTGCAGGGTGAATGTCTGGGAAAAGTAGGTTGGAGGGACGTTGGTGTGAAGTTCACTTGTGATATTGGATTAGTCTGCTTTTTATTGAACAGTTTATTGACAGCAATACTTCCAGTTTTGTTCAAGGTCACGTTAATACTTGACGACGTAGGAATAACAGAAAATGCTTTGCGGTTAGGTTTGTCCTTCATGTCAAGAAAAATTACGTTCTGAGGGTTCATCGTATCATTGCTTCTTCTAGCATTAACATTTTGGCTGGCATCTAATATTTGAACTGTCTGAGGTGATGACATTATTGTGGAGAAAGGAATGGGCTGTTTAAGGGATTGTGGTGCCACTGTTTCTGAAGATGTTGCAGCATTAGACCACTGTGTTGGTGTTACTGTAATAGCTGCACGACTTGCAGGTACTGTTGCATATTTTGATACCGCAGATGGCCCTGGTTGGGTCAAAGCAGAAAATTGACTGACAATCTTAGCTACAGATTCTGCATTCAACTTTTTCATCAGTGAAAGTCGATTTAGCATAGTTAAACCCTCTGCCGTCTTTGGGATTCTAAAAACCATCGTCCGTCCTTTCACAACCATGGAGACAATTACAAACTCGTTACTTGCGGCAACCACAGGAGAAGTTTTAGTTCCATTCGTTTGGCTTGTTGCAATTGACTGTTTAGTTTGATCAGGTGCAGCCATGGTATAACAATCAGTAACAGTATGTTGAGCACGACTTTTGGTCAAAGAACTTCTGGAATATGTGGAGCATGCTGCTTGTGTCATGATGCAACCAGCGGTTGTCACAGGATTTACACTTTTCTGTGGTTGATTGATTAACTTAGGCATGATTTGAGGTGTTAATTTTAGGGTTGGAATACCTGAAATACTAGTGCTTTCAGAACAGATGGGCTTGAAAGGGTGTATGACCGAATGTGGAGCAACAATTTCTATCTCAGTAGCTCGTTTTATGACTTTGTCATGATTCACAGACATGCTTTGTCTAGACCCTAAGCTGGACAAACGCTTGCATGGTATGGAGAGCTTTCTTCTGGATATGTTTCGACTTGGTTTCAGGACTGAATTATTGGACAAAACAGTTGGTCTGCTGTTGCTCTCTTCTTTTCTGACTTTCTGCTGCTCCAATTTGTTTTTGCTGGTTGTCAGATTCATTTGTAATTTCTCCTTACTTTCCTGCCTGTATTTGTCATATAACTCCATCAGCTTTGACTTTCTCTCAAGAACCCCATTGTCTTCTCTCGGTGGAATGTAAGGCTTTTCCGATAACTCCTCCCATCTTCTTCGTAACTTCTCATTTTTATCTTTCTCTCTTTCGAATGCAGTTAGATGCTGCTTCTCGTTATCTTGGAGAGTCTTTATTTCTTTCAGAGCATTCTCTAGAATCCATATCTTGCTTGCTCTATGCTTTGGGATGGCAATGGCCTCTGCCAGTTTACAATACAAGCCATGCAGTTCTTCTCGACGTTGCTGCTCAAGAAACCGGTGGTTCTCACTACATCTTCGAATAGAACGGGCGTTCATTTCATTTTCAAGACTTGGCTGACAAGATGCAATGGAAATGGCTTGATAAGGAAATCGCTTGGCAAAGTCAACATGCATTTTGATATCCATTGGAGTTGTTTGGATGTTTACATCAGTAGAATCTGATGAACTTTTGGCAATGACACTGATTTCACCGGGAGGATGTAGCTTACATGTTGTTGTATACGAAACATCAAACCTGGGCAAACGGTATTCATTACTCTTGATTCTTTTGGCACCTACAATATGACAAGGATTCAAAGCACAGGTTGGACAAAGCTTCCTTTTTCTTTTATGCTTCTCATCATTTTTAGGTTTAGAATCTCCAGAAGTTTCGCCATATTCTTCAGGGGGTCTCAGATTCTTCAGAATAAAATTTGTTGATGATGAGCTGTCATCAATGCTACAAACATCAAGTTCTACATTGTCTTCACTGTCAGTTATAATGATTCGGTTTGCACCAGTAGGACTCGTATTAAAAGTAGCAGCTTTGCCATGCTTTGGCTTATGCATATGAGGGGCTTTTGAGTGCTTCCTTGCTTTCTGTGCTGAACTATGTTTCTGACCATGCTTTGCCACTTGTATTTGACCACTCTGTTCATTACTAGAATGAATATTTTTTGGAATATTTTTGCTCTCATTCAAGCAACTGACATTGATTTTCTTCAATCGAACCAATGCTGTCTTTGTCAAAGGCAATGACTTGTTACTCAAGTTGTCATTCAATATCAAATTACTTCCACCTTTTTCAATACCACCAGAAGCTCCGATATTTCCAGGTATGGAACACACATGGTTCCGCAACCTATTCTTTGTTTTTGTTGTTGGGCCAAGAGCACTGGGTACAATTTTGGCTTTTGGAGTGTTGCTGGTAGTATATCCTTCCTCTTTATTTAACAAACTAGTATATGACTTCTCTGGAAACGCATGGACATTATCAACTGTTGTAACCAAATTTTCTGGAATAGTGTGCACCTCACTTTTAGCCTTCTTTGATGCTGCACATTCTATTTTAGCCGTTGATTTTCGTTTGAGCTTGCTGGGAGGAGGGGTTGAAGATTTTGTCATTGCAAAGCTCTCATCATACTCATCAAAATCATTCAAAGTGAAGGCAGAGACGAAAGTAAATCCGTCGAGTTTTTCCACAACGTACCTTTTGTCCGCTTTGCGGTTTCGCTTTTTATGTCGACTGGAAGCATCGTCCATCATTGACAACGTCGAATAGAGAGGCCGAGTTACTAAACGTTTACGTTGAGTTTTTATCATTGAGTACATATGCGCGTCTTTGTCAAAAGAACCACCTTGAGATGCGGCAACTTTAGGCGTATTTGCACCATCACTTAGGTGAGTTGACGGAACGTCCGCCATTTTGTTTTGACCCACAGCGATTTAAATCAACAAAACAAGCATTTAAAACCAACTTAATTCCATTAAATATGAAGACCAATAATTCCTTGTTCCATTCTGGTTATTTTTTGTTCGTTTAAGATTGATTTTGAATGATTTTTCCCGCCCAACTCCCGACCACATGAGCGAACTCGTGGTGCGCGAAAATTTTCCGCCAAAAATGTTACCACGTGTCAGGGAGCTTTATACCCGGAGCTTCGTTTTCGCGCGAAAATTATATCTGGAACTTCTCGCCACTCGCTTATTTATTTTGCTTTCTGACGCTAAATTACATATTTCGAAGGCATTCAAAGCGTATTTTGTTTTATTTGAAAAAAAATTTAATGGGAAAAGCAATTTTAGTCGAAAACGTGAGCTTATCTTTCATGTTAATACATTTAAAAGCAGTTGAACAATTGTCGGAAATATTCGCCGCCATTTTTTACGTCGAAGTGGTTACAGTGCCCAGTCCTCTTGCTGTGTTTGTTTACAGAGCGCACGTGCTTGCACGTTTGACTCGAAACAGAGCTTAGTTTGGGGAAAATTTGTTTTAAAAAGAAGTAAAGTGATATAATAGGAATTGAGTTTAAAAATGGAGGGCATCGACTCAATTGAAAACGAATTTTATCAAACATCAACGTATTTTGTAAGTTTGAAAGTTAGATTGTGGTAATAGTTTATATAGTAGCCTACATCACAGTAGATAAATTAGTTGAATACCAGTTTTATTTCGTTTCATTTTGTCTATTTTAAGGACATAAAGCGAAAACCTAACGTCATTCTTAAAGACGGTTTTGAGACAAACGAGCTTCAAGCAGGTGTAGATTTCGAGATTAAAGAGAAATACAAAGATGAAGGTTTGTTGCCCTTGTGCTTCAACATTCTTTGCTTGTTGGGTAATCTTAGTACCAAATGTGGCCATTAGAAAAGCATGTCTTTGTCATACGTCCTTAAATTTGGCCTGCAGTGATCTATTGAAGTGCCTGTGATCATGCCAAACTCACCAAAGTCTCTTGAATATTTAGATGAAGACAATGAACCCGAGCCATTCTTTGACACTGAAGAGTTATTCCAACAACTAAACTATGAATGCCTTGATGGTGCAACAGATGCAGAGGTTGATGAGGACAAGGTTACATTCAATTCAAAGGATCCTTATTGACAACTTTTGAAACTAATTAACCTTTTATTTTCAATGCAGTCTCCATTTGAACTGATGAGGGAAAAAATGACTGCCATAACAGAGGACAATGGTGTTCGAAAAATGATTGTAAAGAAAGGCACGGGTGAGATTGTGTCATATGGAGCAATATGTCGAGGTAAGCCAAAAACACAGTTAAAAGAAACTATTGTTAATTATAATAATATATATATAGAAAAATGATCTGCTAAAATATTTATCTATGTTTTCAGTGCATTATACTGGTTATCTGGAGTATCGAGATGAGCCATTCGACTCGACTCGATTACGAAATCGCCAACAGCAAGTTCGGCTTGGTGACAGTAAGTTTGTCGATGAGTAGATTCAACCAACTCCCATCGAAATCATCTTTAACAAGAAGTCCATCCTTTTTTTTTACTTAGGTTTCATTCGTGGATTTGATGTTGCTTTAGCAACGATGAGAAAAGGAGAGATTTCAAAGTTTATATTTTCTCACGAGTATGCGTACAGGGAGATGGGATGTCCTCCCAGAATTCCACCTAACGCAAGTGGTAAATTATTAATAGATTAGTTTACATTGGGTTTTTTTCAGACTATTGTCAATAAATGTTTTTCCTGTATTTTTTAGTGTTATTTAAAATTGAACTTGTCAGTTTTGTTGATCAAGGAGCGTCTGACGAATTCTCTGAGTTTCCAACGGTATTTTATGTTTTTATATTTTCTTCAGCGTTGTTCAACATTATTTCTTACAATGGGACTTAAATTTAATGAGAAAATACAAAAATATCATAAATTTTCCTGTATCTATGTTTTACAAGTTTGTTTTTTCAGGAAGAGAGAAATAAAGCAACATTTGAAAATATTCATGAGGTGGCACAGTCATTTAGAGAGGTTAGTATTTACTCAAACACCAACTTTGATGTATCTAACATCCCTACTCATGAAAACCAAAGGTTTATGTTGTCATTTTTAGACTGGAAATGATTTGTTTAAACAAAACGAATTTTACCAAGCTATTAGAAAATATGATAAGGTGACTGGCTATTTTTTTTGGCTCACAACTTGACACTGTGAAATATATTACAGTTGCCATGTCTTATAGGGTCTTCAACTGCTTGAAAATTGTCGTGTTCGAGATGCAAGTGAAGAAAAACATATGAATGCAGCTTTGTTGCTTCTTTACATGAATGCCTCGCTGTGTGCTTTGAAACTTGGGCAAGGAAATCGAGCCAAGAGATATGGAAGAAAAGTAAAGAGTAAAGTTCTGGCAGCTTTAAGTTGTTGTTCGTAAGGATCCAATGTGAGTCTACTCTTTTCTTAGGCTCTCGATATTGATCCAAAAAACATCAAAGCTGTATACAGGATTGCACAAGGTTTTCAAAAAGAAGGAGAATTTGGTAAAGCTCGTGAATGGTTTCTTCGAGCTCAGAGACAAGAACCAAACAACTCTGAAATTAGAGTCGCCTTGCAGAATCTAGAAAAGTGAGTTGGACATGATATAACTTGTAATGAAAGCAAGACTAGCTGCGATGAAAATTCAGCTATTTTCTTGATCAAAATTCTATCTTCAGTTTGTCAAAACTGTTGTCAAAACCTACATAATGTAGCTACATACTACTTTATTCATAGAAGACAAGTTAGGTGCACAATTTAACTATACTGCATTGACTAGCTTTAGCGCTGCTTTCAAATGAGCACTGCCCTTGAATAAGTGCCACTTCTAAGACTGAAAATTCAATCAGTTGAGATGGTGTATTCTTTTTTCTAGGGACGTTCAACGGTGGAAGATCAGTGAAAAACAAATGTGTACAAGAATGTTTCATGATGCTAAACCCAACACAGGTTGTTTTTCTACAATATGTTGTAATGGCAATATATTATTCATGCCCAGTCTGATGAAAACTGATTGATTGGAAGAAAAAAAACTGCTTGTTTGATGCCATTAATTTGTTGATTTATTTATTGATAGTGTCTGCAAAGGAGAATATTGCACCTGAGGGGAAACCAAATGTTGTTTCTGAAGATGTGAAATCTGTAATGATAAAACGACTTCAGTAAGTTGCTGTGTGATAGTTCTACTTGGACATTACCAACCAGGACTGTTTTCGATTTCTTTTCCATTTAGTAAAACTGAACTAAATAAGCTTAAAATGTTTTCAAACAGATGAGAGTATCCAGTTTTAACTGACAATTTTTTTTTCAGTGATTTTCAGACAGATGATAAAAAAAATGAGATTATATTTCCTGCGTCATTGACCGAAAGTGAAGTAAATTTTCTCGTCGAAGAGGCGAAGAAGAATAATTTGTATCCCATTATGCCATCAAAGAAGGTAAGTTCTTTTTTTTCATGGGCAATCGTGTCGAATTTCAATGACTGGGGAAACTGTTGGACAGTTTGAAACACAAATGAAACTTTCGAAGTGTTCATAAAGGAAGACCCTGGGCATTATGGTGTAAAATTTTCGAATATTTTAAAACGTGATTTTAAGACCTAGAAATGACATTTGGGGATATATAAAGCAATCGTTAATGCCTAGGACAAATTTAGAACGGTTTGAGTGCCTATTGGAAGTTTTGAAAATTTCTTGAAAAGGCTTGGGGAAAAGTTGTCAGATTCTTGCTTATCACCAAAAATGCAATATTTCTTAGTAGGAATATTTCTTAGTAGAAAGATAGTGCTCCAAAGATGTTAAAAAAATAATATCTGATAGTAGGCCAAACTGACATTTCAGTGAACTTGAAGAAAAAATCATTAGGGGGAAAAATTTCAATTTCTTAAATTATCACAAAAAAATTCCAGATTTTCATAGTGAATCAGCGCGAAAGTTGTATCTCTGGGAAGAACAAAAACTGTATACTTTAAGAACAAGTTAGCTTCTTTTGGGCAAATAGGTTTACAGTACCCATCAAAAACATGTTGTTTTGGACTAGGAAGTGTGTATTTTGTTTCAGACATCATATTTGAAGATAACGAAAGACAAATGTGAATAAGGAAATGGAAACGATTTTCATTCAAAGACGACAAAATGTAACAAGTGACACTGTTATTTATGAAGTGATTTCAAATATAATATATTTTGTTTTGTATGGTTAGGTTCATTTCACCATTTGGTATTTTTGAAAAAAGATCTCCGTTCAACATTTTTGTATACAATAAAGTTAAAAAGTTTGTTTTCAAAGTCTCATCAGCGATTGTATAGGCAATCAATTCACAGACGTACTGTGCGCGAGTATGTGCGCTGGCGAGAACACGACTCCCTCCAAACGCGACACGGATTCGTCTCAACGTGCACGAACACACCTCCAACATGCCACGAACACACCTCCACGTTTCTCTAGTGCCAAGTCCCTAAATTATTGAACGAGCAAGATTGGAAATTAGTTCTTTTTTTCTTTGGGAAAATAAACTTTATTTTTGGTCTGTTCTACTTCACTTTTGTAAAGAACATTTCGCACTGACTATGGTAAGCTTTAAAATATCGTGAAGGTTAATTTTTTATTATTTTTGTTGTAATCAGTGACTTGTTTCTGTTTTGATAGACGACATACACTGACAAAGGCCCGAAGGTATTTATGTAAATTTGAAACAACTTTGTGTAATGTTGCACGTTTTGAGTACATGCAATCTTTGAATCTTGTTTTCAAGGATTTGCTGTAAATATTTAAGGGAACTAATACGGTGCTCAACACTGAACTACTTCACTCTGATATTTCTTACAAACTTTTCAGAATGTAGAATTTCCCTGTGAAAAATTCCTAGTTTGATCACAGAAACTTTGATAGTGTAAACTGGTCTTAACTCACTGCATTTTTTGAGTTATGTTGTCTATTTGCTATTCAATATTTTATTATTGGGAGCAAAGAAAAAACGCAGATTATGTAACTTAGACATAATTGCCACAACCTCTGAGGTAGAATGAATTTTATTTCCTGCAATGATTACCTTTACAAGATTAAAAAAAAAATCATTTTTTCAGCCTGATGTTGCTCGATATTTTGCATTCGATCACATTAAACTCTGGGTTGGAAATGCTAAACAGGTGAATGAATTTCATGATATATAGATTTTAATAGAATAGCAGTATAGAACTGCGGAAATATCTATATAAATTTGTTTATTTTCTGTTCTTAGGCTGCATCATATTACTGCACTCGCTGGGGGTTTACCATTGTTGGGTATAAAGGTTTGGAAACCGGCTCAAGAGAGGTTGTCTCGTATGCACTTAAACTCGATAAGGTAGAAATTTGGTTGTTACTAAATTAACAAATGTATATATCTACACACCATGTTAATTATGTTCCTGTTGGTCTTCAGTGTTAGTTTTATTTTGCGATCAATGGTTGAAATTATCATTTTAGGTTGTGTTTGTCGTGCAGTCACCTTTAAACCCAACTGGAACAACATCAGAAGGTTTAGTCAGGACTTTTGCTTCAAAATTTTTGTCCTTAATCAACCTGCATCCTTAAATTTTGTTATTTTGACAGAAATGGGTGCTCATCTTGCAAAACATGGTGATGGGGTTAAAGACATTGCGTTTCATGTTGAAGACTGTATTGGCATTTTTAAAGTACAAATTTTTTGTAAAAAACTAGGTGCTATCTTGATTTCAAAACATTACACGAAATGCATTTGGATCTTGTCTTGTGGAAATGATCTTTTTCAATTCCTCTTCAAGGCTGCTGTGACTCGTGGAGCAAAAGTTGTCAGGGAACCTTGGGAAGAATCTGATGACAGTGGCCAAGTCACTTTTGCTACCATTCAAACCGTATGTTTAGATTCAGTTCTGTGTTTGTCTGGGAAATACAACAAAATTCCATTTTCTCATTCAGATATATCTTATTTTCTTCTCAGTATGGTGAAGTTTGTCACACATTTGTAGAAAGAAAGAATTATACAGGCATCTTCCTACCTGGTTATAAAAAACCATTGTTTGAAGACCAGCTGCTCAAAACACTGTATGTTTTTTGGCTTTTCATGGAAAGAGAAGTTGTAAAGATTTGGCAAAACATATTCACAGTTCATTATAGGAGATTCTGACTTTCTTCATTAAATCTTTACCAAATGTAGTGATCATGTGCCAATGTTTTAGGCCTCCAATTGGAATCAACTTCATCGACCATGTTGTTGGAAATGTGCCTGACAGAGATATGGTGCCAGTGGTTGACTGGTATGATGGTTTATTTATTTTCAGTTTCATGATAATTTCAGCCAGATAAAATTTGCCTATTTTGTCCTGTATCAACACAGGTACACCAAGACTCTCCAATTTCACAGATTTTGGTCAGTAGATGACTCCCAGGTCAGTTTTTAAATTTGCTGTTTCTCAATTTATAAGTTCTGGTGGAGGCCAGCCAGTTGCATGGAAAACTGGTCAAAGAAATACAAATATTCATGTGTTTGTACCATTCAAATCTTAAATTTAAACAGATTCTTACATGTCCTTTATTGGAACAAGTTCTTTAGCGTTGCATGACCAGTTTCTGTGGTTACACTACAGCAATTTTGTATTAGTCTTAACCGTATCTTTCTTTTCTTTGCCTGCAGATTCACACTGGCTACAGTGCACTGCGCTCTACTGTTATGGCGAACTATGAAGAAAGTATTAAAATGCCTATTAATGAACCAGCTGAAGGGAAAAAAAAGAGTCAGATTCAGGAATATGTTGATTATTATGGAAGTTCAGGCGTCCAACATATTGCTCTTAATACTCAAGATATTCTTACTACTGTAAGAGTCTTTTTGGCTATGTGCACACGGCAACGTTTTTGAGCGTTTTCATTTGTGTTTTCACGTAAAAGCAGATGCAAACACTAACAATTTAGGACAGGGGGTGCAGCTAATTTAATATATTGAAACTTTTTCCCCTTGGAAAGTGTTAACTAAGCGTTAAAACGATAAACGAGACACAAACGTTCTTGGAAACGCTTGGAAACGGCGCCTGTGTGCACGTTGCCTCACTTGCAACCATTTCTATCACGCGATGTCCGCTGAAACAGGACATAGCTAAGGAAATACGTTTTATGAAAATCAGACAGCTCATCATCGTGTTTTCCTGCTTATCATCCAGATAACAAGATTAAAAGAGCGAGGAATGGAATTCCTGACAATTCCGAAATCCTACTATCAAATATTACGCGAGCGTTTGAAACTATCGCGAACGAAAATTGAAGAGAGTATGGAGAAGATTGAGAAACTAAATATCTTGATTGACTTTGATGAAAATGGCTACTTGCTCCAGATCTTCAGTAAACCAGTTCAGGACCGACCTACCCTGTTTTTGGAAGTCATTCAGAGACGCAATCACCAGGTAGAACACTGACGTCACTCTTTGGAGAGTGGAGATTGGACCCAAGTCTTTGTTCTATCTTTTTATTCTTATCAAAAGTTTCTGTTTCATTATTTTTCTCCAGGGATTTGGAGCAGGGAATTTCAAGAGTTTGTTCGAGGCAATCGAGATTGATCAGGCCGAACGTGGGAACTTGTATTGATGAGTTCAAATATTCTCTGCAGGAAAATCTATTATAGAAAAATAATTAGCACTAGTCACTCACATAACCATTCACACATTCATCTGTCCGGTAACTTTAACTTAGCCATTACGACGTTATATAACAAGGCAATTAGAGCTTATAATTGTTTAATGAATAATATAACAAATGTAAATAATATACCGGTAAAAACTTGCCTAAAGCTTTTCTTTCCAGTCCTGAGATCCATAAGCATTGCATGTGAAATATGGGGTACGGGCTTGCTGGGAAAAACATGTTCTCTTTAAATTTTTAAGAAGATATTTTTCAGCAAAGTAACTAAGTTAGACTGTTAAAGCTAAAAGTTCTGAAACGTATTCTTGGGGTTCATTCTAAAAGTACAAATTTGGCGTTGTGCGGTAAACTACGTTAGTCACCAGATATTGGCCAAGAATTTGGAGTTCGGAATACTGAAACACTTTGATGGGAAAATATGTTAAAACCATACTACATCAATTCTTCGTGGTCTTTTGGGAAGAACAGACTCAACAGTGTTCGTAAATTAAGAACTTTTGCAATGGTGAAAAAGAACTGGTTTTGTGAATAAATTTAATATCCATGTATTTAAACTCTGGCTAGTCTAACTCAGTCGGTTACCTAAGAAAACCTTTGGATTAATCTTTAGATTTCTGTTAGATATAAAAAAATCCATACGAAAGATATTTTTGGTCATTGGCTTTGGCGAAAACAGTTTAGTTAATTAAGGCTGATGCTCTGTCAGTGGCCTAACTTCCTTTTATCTTCGAGACTTTACCGTATTTA
>JAOBYK010000017.1:12490-42111 GCA_025434845.1 Phenganax subtilis | reverse complement strand
ATAAGGTCAAGTATCAAGTTTCATGAGGGTCAACATTTCAAGGTTTATATGTTATATCACTGCTGTTATATCACAGCCGGTTTTGTAACAGGAGGCATGAAAATATTTTGGCTATATGGTGTTTGTTTACAGTTGGGAAATACCAGATACCACATACAATGTCTTTAAAATATTAGTGGCAATATTTGAAAATTGCTGTTGCTTAAAGTTCAAACCGTATTTTAACCAATTACTTCATTTTTAGGTTCTGCAGAAATGAATTTATACCAGAAATACAACGAGAGTTCAGTTCCCACAATTATCCATATAATTCTTTGTATCTTTGCCTTAGCTTTCTGGACTTTATTTGGAATTATAGCTCTACCATTATTGCTGGTATACCATCTATTCAAATCTGTGGTGTCAGCTCTGATATTTTATCAAAAGCATGGTGAACCTTTAGCAAGTGAGGATGTTCCTTTTACGTATGAGCATGAACACAATAAGAACTTCTCTGTTAGTTTATTCCTGGTGAAAGGCAATCCAAGTGTAGAAAAACTGAGAAAATTGTTCAATGACCGTGTAGTAATGAACGGAGGGCACCCTAGTTATAAACGACTTCGCAAAATAATCAAAAGAAAATATGGCTGCTACTTTTGGGCAGATGAAGAAAATGTTGATATATCTCAACATATCTTGATTCACAAGGGAGAACCACCTGCCAATGAAGCTGAGCTGGAGAAATTATTTGGTGAAATCGTCAGCAAGCCATTGCCCGAAGGTATCTCTCCTTGGCAAGTTGTATGTATACCATTAAAAATGGATGGCTATTTTGCATTCTTTTGCAAAGCTCACCATATCATTGGTGACGGAATCTCAATGGTTAGTTTATTCTCCAAAGTCATGGATCATAAGCCAGTGTTGCTGAAACCTAGTGAGAAATTAATCAAGAAGTACAAGACCAGTGCCATAAAGAGAGTTCTACATGCACTATTCACTGGGCCACTGACTTTACTTACCCTTGCTCTGTCCAGTGGAAAGAATCCATTTTCACGAACAAGCAAAGCAAAGGGTGAGCTGAAAGTTGTGTGGTCAGAAGAAATTAGTTTGAAAAAGATTAAGGAAGTGAAGACTAAG
The DNA here is from genome assembly GCA_025434845.1 of Phenganax subtilis. Lineage (NCBI taxonomy): Eukaryota > Metazoa > Cnidaria > Anthozoa > Malacalcyonacea > Clavulariidae > Phenganax > Phenganax subtilis. Next base: position 40,995 of record JAOBYK010000017.1, on the reverse strand, counting down.
ATAGGTAGTTGTTGGATTTTATTGAATTTCTAGATTTTTGTTTAGTCAGCTACTTTGTGACTCAGTGAGTTTACAAGTGACATATTCTTGCAGGTGCCACAATCAATGATGTAGTTACAGGATGTATGGCTGGGGCATTACGTCGGTACATAGAGACAACTAAAGGACAGTGCACTGAAGATGTCCAGGTAGCTGTAAGTATCAACACTCGACCCCCTTCCATGCTACTCCTAGAGAACCTACCTCTGGAAAATAATGCTACAGGAGTCATTCTGAGGCTTCCTGTGACAGGGGGCTCGGTAGTTGAACGTATTGAAATGTCGAAACAGCGCATGGACAAGATCAAGAAAAGCTCGGAGTTTCTTGTTTTTGGCTTCATATTTAACCTTGTGCTGGCTAATGTGCCAGATTTCTTAGTAAGGCTTACTATAAATTCACTAAACAGGCACTGTTGCCTGATTTTGAGCAATGTCCCTGGCCCATTGAACCAAATGGTCATAGGAGGAGATAAAGTAACTAGCATCATGACATGGCCTCCGTTGGTTGGCGGGACAGGTATGTCAGTCTCCATATTTACGTATGCTGATACCATGCGTTTTAATGTTATGGCAGACACCTTAGTTTGTCCCAATCCAAAACTTTTTACTGATTACTTTGAAATGGAGATAAACAAACTGTTTAAACTTTATGACAAGAAGGATAATTGATACGTATCAAAATTTTTTAAATGAGGTTATTTAGCAATTAAATTAACAAGCTTTTATTTAGTAGCTATTCAAATATACGCTTCTATTTTGAATCCATGTTCTATATACAGTTTATATCGAAGATTGCTTTTGTAGTGTGCTTACATAAAGTAAGGGGGAGCTCCTCCAGCCTCTACTTTCATTGTTTGCTAACATGAAGTATGGTGAGTAGTGAAATTTTTTCTTGTTTTGGAATTTCATATGGGAATGGAAACGTATTGAAAATCATTCAAGATGGCGGCGAAGAAAAGAAGAAAAATATGATGAAATTATTGAGCAAGTTTAAAGGGTTCTTCTTCGAGAAAACCCGAATTATAACAGTTTAAAGTCATGTCTAAAGGTCATCTTTACAGGTTAGCTAAAAAACTTCTCTCATTGTTGAAAAATGCCGATGCAATTATCGCTTTAGCATGATAAACAAAAGCGTAGATATCCGATCATCCTGAAACAATACAAGCGTATTATGAAGAATTAAATACATGCCATACTTCGAAACTGCGTTATACGAGTACGAAATAGTCATTTTAATGAAGGAGTTATTACTTCAGTCACTATACTTTGTTCTTTTTATATTTTACATAATTATTGTTGATAGCGGATAATATATTATAGTTTAACTAAAAGGGTTTTGAAACATCATATTATACCAGATGTTTTTTGACAGCTTAGATATTTGTATTTATCATTTGTGTTTTGTCTCTTTAAAAATACAGAGTTAGTTTTGGTTTACCACTTTTATGAATCATTTCTACTATTAAAACTTTTTGAACTTGTCATTGTAAACCTCTGCCTCTTTTTAGATATGAACAAGGCTCTCATGATCGACACAGAAGTAGATTTGGACAAGATGCAAGGTAATATCTTCTGTGGCCTAACTAAATTTTATTGTAGTTATCAGTGGTGTACATTGACTCTTACCCGCTTGCCCGGGGCAATAAAAAAACACGATGGGCAAGTAAAAGTTTCTTCTTGCTTGCCCGAACGGGCAAGTAACTTTGCCACAAAGAGCTTGCTATCTTTTAAGTTTATATCACTATAGTCCAATAGATTTTTTCAAGTAGACATATAATTATTTGGTTTTTACCACGGTTTTACCTAAACCCTCATTAGACAGTATTAACAACGAAGTATGTCACTGGTATAACAAAATATCTGTTGCATTCAACGCACGCGTTTATTTCAAAATGGACGCGGCAGTCACAATTCGCAAAAACTGATTCAATGCTCTTGAACTTCACATATACAAATTGCCAAACGCGTGCACGGCTGTATGAAAAGTAAAATGTTTACTATTTCAATGGGCAAATGCAGTGATGCCTGATGGCAAGTGGATATTATTCAGGGCAACCAATTTTCATGTTCAACTTGCTCTGAGTGCAAGTGGTCCAAAAAGTTTAGTTACACCACTGGTTGTATAATATACAGTGTTCTGTTTAATGCAACCCAAAGAGGAGAAATTTTTAATAATAGAATAAATGTTTTTGTTAATTCCAGAAGAGAAGGAGGCTCCTCGTACAAGTGGCAACACAGACCAAGCTCAAGTGGAAACGATTTCACGACATTCAGTTATGAAGATTGCCATCAGGACGTTGGTTTGGGAGACTTCAATGATTTCAGTGCAATTAGCAGGGAGACAATTTTAGACAGGTAGTCATAGCTCATTGAGTGAGCACGCATCTCAATGCACCACACCCTGTCATTGTAGTCTGTCTAACACTAGATGATTATACTAATTAATGCATTGACACTTTGAACCGATGTCTGCTTGCAGGGACAGACATCATGAAAGCAAAACTGCTTCTCATTCTATGTCCTCTTTAACAATCCAAACTTCTCGTTCACTTAACCCACCCAAATCAAAACTCTCTCCTTTATCTGTTAACATCTCCTCATCTGGTCAAAAGAAACCATCACCCAACAAAAGTGGCTTGTTACTCAGTTCATTTGACCGACATCAGTCACAACCGACGTCCTCTTATCGACCTGGTTCCAGTTCCATGATCCAGCACAGCTCCAGGATTGAATCCAGTCAAAGTTCAGTTCATAGTGTGGGACTTGGAATGAAGCCAAGTCAAGAGGCAGGATTACTCATGCAGGGGACCCCTAGAGCAGAAGTTACTACCAGTTTTGTGAGAACTAGTACAGTTGCATCAGCAAAAGTGAGTGTAAGGCTACATTTATGCAATACCTGTTCCATGCACTTACAACATCCTATTCACCCAATTAAATTGAGATTATAGCCTAGAACTTCAATAGTAGAGACGAATTGAACAGCTACTTTTAATTCAACAAGTTTCATGAGAAAACATGGCCAAAAACTGGTTTGTTTTGGTGTCATGACTGTATGGAACTGATCTCGTGTAAACATCATCTAATTTGTACTATTTATACTTTAAAACACAAATGACACATTTCAATGACTTTTTTTGTGAAATAGGAGGACGTTTATCAGCCTAAAGTGGAAGCTGTTTCTCCAACGATTTCAGGTAAATTATATATTTAATTACCGTTTTGAACATCAGAATTACAACAGTGTTGCATTAGTATGAAATATGAAAATTGTCTACAAACATTACAATATAGTTTAGCACAATAATACTACTTAATATATGTATGTACAAGTCTGTTGTTGTGAATGCCCATGTATGAAAACACCCACTTGAAATTTAGCAAACCTGGCAGTGGATAATAGCCTTTACACGTTGCTCATTCCTTGCTTTCAAATGTGAGTTTCTTTTTCTGTAGAAGCAGAAAAAGCAAGAGAGCCATCAAAAGAAGTTGAAAACAAAAACAGATCAAATGAACTATTGAAGCAAATGGAAAAAGTTGATAAAGAAATCTCTGAAGTTGAGAAGAAAATCACTGATCTCAAAGAAAGAGAGGTTCAAAGGAAATGTGATAACATACCAGAAACATAGACAAACAAACTAACGAACATGCACAACTGGATTCATAGTTAGTTATTTGAATCATATATCTCCATTCTGCTCTTATTTAGCGGTCGTTGGAAGATGAGCTATCCCAGGTTGCACTGCAGGTTGAGGAAGAAAAGAACAAGGAAAATGAAAATGTGAAAGTTGAAGAAAATGGAATTGAGAATGAAGTGGAAGTTATCCCTCCTGAACCAAAAGAAAAGACATTGATTGAAAGAATTTATGAAGAGAACAGAGTAAGATATATTTTACAATAATTAGTTTCAAGTATTTTTTTTCTGATAATTTGTTGTCTGCTATCCTGCTAATGTTGTTGAACAAGTGTTGAATTTATTTCATTTTTGTTTTAGCAAAAAGCAGCTGCAGCTCATGAGAAATTTGCAAAAATTGGAATCCCTACTCCTTTGGTAATTTTCCAGTTTTTCCTTCCATTTGGTAACCACACCCAGACTAATCAATTAAAAACCTTTTGTTAGTTTGATTTGACTCCATCTACATGAGTTTTAAAAATATTTTTTGACAGCCCAAGTACAATCAACCATCAGATCTTCCATTTTATGAGGAAAATCGACTAAAGTAAGTCACATTAGTTTTCCCACTGATTTCATTTCGCTTGTGATTTCCTATGGACCCCATTGTGCATTACACCTTCTTTATTGCTTTGGTTTAGAGCACGAGCAGTGCAATTGAAGCTCGTGAAGCACTTTCAACGAAAACGCAGAGAGAAACAGTTGAAGGTGAACTGCTACTAACTTCATTAGCCTTGATTTAAAAAGCCTTGGTCATTTATGTGCATTTTTCAAATCTTTTCTAGCAACGAGCTTTGCTGGAGCAGTACAGAGTTCTACACAAGAAATGGATGGAAAAAGTGGAGAAAATTGAAAACAACCAAAAACGAAAGTACTTCCAGAATTTAAATAGTGCTTGGTCTATATTAACTGGAGTCTTTTGGTTAATATGCGCTTGAAAATTTTTTGATTTTTCTCAGGAGCAAAGAGGCTCGTATTCGTGAGTCTTATGAGAAAATCTTTCCAGAGATCAAAAGACATCGAGAGCAAACTGAGAGATTTTCAAGGTATTGAATGTGACAAATACTCTTGTTTATAAGAACTTATTATTGTTCAGATGTTAGTGTCTTTACTGTGAGTTTGCCTGATGTTAGACAGGGTCCAAAGGGATCACTTTATTGATCGTCATTTCTTTTTTGTTTAGGATTGGCTCAAGGGCAAGCTGGGGAATGTCCGTACGCAGTGATGCTGAATATAATGAGATACTTCGAGATCTTGAAGAGAAAGAAGTGCGAATACACTTTTTACATTTCTCTGATTTTCTGTAATGATACCGGGGGAACTCATTCCCCTGCTCACTTCCCATCATGGCCGCCCAGACAATTTTGGGGGCCCGGGGCAAAATTCTCTCGGGGGGCCCCACAAGCCTGGGGCCCTGGGCAAATTGCCCCCTTTGCCCCCCCCCCCTCTGGACGGCCCTGCTTCCCATCAAAAGTTTGTGTAAGTATTACTACTAAGCTATTTCTTTCTTTGGCAACAGAGACATGAGAAACACATGCGTCAATTGGCCGTTGATCCTCCACCTTTACTCGATGAAGATCAGCGTAGAGTGAAATACATCAACAGAAATGGTTGCTTACTTTTGTCCTTATTCCATTTAAAATAATTCTGATAACTTTCACTTAAATATCCCAAAAAGACCTCCTAACTTTTGTATTTATCTTAATTTGAGTTATTTTGAAATTTTATTGAAAAAATGATTTTATTATTTAGGTTTGATTAGAGATCTCAAAGTTTATGTTGAACAACGAAAGATGTTAAATATTTGGACTGAAAAAGAAAAGGATATTTTTAAAGAGAAGTAAGACCAGAAAATTTTGATGAAGACAACATGACCATATTTCACTCTTATTGTATGTTTATTTTCAGATATATTCAAGCTCCAAAAGATTTTGAATTTATCGCTGGATTTATTCCAAATAAGGTACAAAACATTTCAAGATGTTTTTAAATATTTTAATTTATTGAAAAACGTTAGAAATGTAGCATAATGATCATTAAACATGTTTGTATCTCTACAAACTATACTACTTGTGTAACAAGATGTAATTCTCTTGTGGTGCTGCCAGAGTGTGAAAGATTGCGTGTTGTATTACTACCGCACTAAAAGGACTGGAAACTATAAGAAACTTGCCAAGAAACAATCTTTGAAAAGAAAACGAATACCGGTGTGTTATAGATATAAAATACATGACCTTGTGCTGCAATTGTGAACTAGACCAGACTAGAGTAGCCAAGACAGACTACTTTACACAGCTCTTGGTTTAGTATTGCCTTAATTATTTTTTTAAGAGGTCCGGGAAGAATTGCTTGTATTGTATGTCATTGTTTGTTGTAGAACCCAACTGTGAAGGATGATGCTCCAAAATCAAAACTCCTGAAACCAAGGTTGTGTTTCTGAGCATTACTTGAAATGGATTATAATTACAGTTCAGCTAAGATCACTCCAAGTCCATCTTTAAAACTCATCTTATGTTTCTTAGAGCGGAAGGTTGTCACTCTGAGAGTGAGGTTGATGGTGAAGAAGGCCTTGATGAGGATAGTGATGGATCGGTGGAGAGTTCATCACGTGTTCCCACTTCCAGCAGCGCCATTCCTCCTGTAAAAATGACGACACCTCAGACTACAAGCAAAACAGGTTGGGGCATTGGTAGATAAAATGGTATCTCACAAAAACAATGTTTGAAAAACAGCCGAATGTCGAAACTATCAGCGAGATATCTGTATTACAGAGTGCTGGATAAGAGAGCTTACAGATTTTTAATTTAATTTTATTTTGTAATAGCAATGAACCAAATTTGAATCTCGTATTTATGATTTCTAGAAGCTAATTCGGTGGAAACTCCACGTTGGTCAAAAAATGAGCGAGAAGTTGCAATAGAAGGTAAAAGAAAGGATTTGGTTTGGAAAGGCTAAGTACATACACCCTAGACGAATGATGTATAAAAATATTCTTGTCTATATCTCTTAGGTCTCCGTCTCCACGGTCGTAACTGGTCAGCGATCTCTCAGATGGTCAAGACAAAGACCGAAGCTCAGTGCAAAAATTTCTATTTCAATTACAAACGAAAACTTGACTTGGAACACATTATTGCTGAACATAATGCTGCCAAGGTATGCATTTCTGTGAGATATGTATTTATAATCATTCTTGGCTGTACTCAATGCGGAGCCATTCAACTGGGGTAATGGTAAACTTGGTGTACTGTTTATTTGTTTTCTTTCAGATTCAACGTCAGGAATCTGAAGAAACAATATCGGCGTCGGAGGCTTCTGATGATGCTTACGAGATTCCCGAAGAGAGGCCGAGTATTGCACGCAACAAACAGAATGCCCGAGAAACTCGGTCCCAGGTTGCTGAACGACGTGCGGATACCACACTTGGTCCCACTCTTCGAAACTTGCGTGGCCAACGAAATTCGCGCAATAAGTCATCAGAAGGAAAAGGAAAGCCTGAAGATGCCTCAAAATTTCATGAAGAAGAAGAGATTGCTGACCCTGGAAAGATGGGCATGGCAGGCTCAGATGACTCACGTATCATTGTTGTAGATACAGTGGAACCTATGGCTAGACAGGGTCAACCTGAGATAAATAGGGGTATCGCTGCATCACGTGAGCCAACACGAGGACGGATATCTCCATTGGAAAGTCACGTACGAGTATCATCAGACGACATGTCTGAAGGAATGCAAATTACAGGTAGGTTAACATTGCCTAGAATATGTAAGCTTTTGGAAACGGCGCTGTTGCTCTGTAGTGGAAGCTGCAACATCATGATGTTATATCTTTATAGGTTACTCTCCCAGTTTACAAATTGCTGCACCTTCAGTTGCCAAAGCAACCATCGCGCTATCAGACCAACGACTTCAGACAAATCGCAATGCAGAAGGCCATCATCCTCTTGAAATACCATGTTCTTCTGAAACTGTGAAGGTTGCTGGTAATCCTTCTAGTACTGCGATTTACTCCAATGTCCCATATAGATCCATTGAGACAGCTGTGGCTGGAAGTCATGCTGAAGCGCTTCTCAATCTGGCTCGAGGTCATGCTGCTGCTGAAGGCTCTGAAACTGTGGACTGCCATGTGACCTCAGAAGGTTCTGGTGACAAGAATGAAAAAGAGAAACTAAAGATGTTGAGATTTCCAGATCCACAGCTCACTGACGTGGAACAGAGGGAAGCCATGAGGATTTTCAACCGATATTCACCATGTATTCCTCCTGATACTACCAGCAGACCACAGGTAATATTACTAATACTTGTAGAAGGGCAATGGTAGTGTTGGTGTAGGAGAAGGTTGGGGTACTAATATTAGAATAGTTTAAGTGTATTTTAGTGAAGCAAATTTCTACTTGTTCAGGTGAGAACACAAAGGCTCCCTCATCCATCGTTTCTTCCTGCTAACATGCCACCAGGTATCCCAATGCCGCAGTTTGTCCCCCACCTTGGTCCTCACGGAGCTCACTTACCTCCTGAGATGCTTGCTATATCTATCCCCCATGCTCCTGGTTTCGACCCCATGTACCACCCTCATCAGTTTGTAGAATACTTCCACCCAGGTATGGAACACAATCTTTACTCAGCTAGACTCCGAGAAGAAGCTGCTCGGGCTAACTCTGCCATGTGGCCTCCTATTGACCCCCAGAGTATCATATTTGCTCCACATCCATTCATGGTTCCAGCACCAATGGAGCCGATGATGTTAAATGAACATATGCCACGACGCAGAGAGAGCACTGGACCTGAGTTAGTATCGCCAGTGTCTTCAGCACGGTGCAGGTCAGTTGAAACTCTAGGAATGCATCATCGAGCTCAGACACCAGAACTTCTTGTGAAGGACCAACAACGATCAGCTTCCTTGACTGATGTTAACTCTTGGGTAGCATCTAGCAGTCAACAAATGCCACCAAATAAACCTCAAGGAAAGTCTTTACCAAGCTCAAAGGAACCAACTCCTGATCAAGTGAAGTCATATGAACCTTTCACGGCTCTGATGAATGCAGCTGTAGGAGCAAGGCCTATGTCAGGAACAACTGAATTGAATTGTGTTGCGTATGAACAACGCCAACGGGAATCCTTGAGGACAAGTGAAGCTGAGAGACCACAGGCTCAGTTTACTCGTCAGTCATGTGTTGTCACCAACACTGCAGTACTTCATGTTACCCCTGGGCCAAAGGATACTGAAAGACATGGGATATCATCTGGATTAGCTCCACGGCAACCTCCCCCGTTGCTCTCAATCACTGGTAGCCACTCCAAACCACCCAGGAGTGAAGCAATGCAATCTAGTGCTAGGGCCATTGAAGCTGATACGGCTGGTCGAATGCCTTCACATGATGTGCCAGATCAAAATCCAACATTTTCCCACAGCCCTAAAGAACAACTTCCACCTCCCTTAGTTAGAGACCATACTCCTAATGGAACGAGACGTACCCCACCTACTGGAAGTCGAGAAATAATAGGACGTACAATGGCAAACCCTGAGATTCTTCCTTGCGGCTGTAGAAATACAGAGCCATGTAGACATCAGCTGTACTCTCAAGAAGTACCGTATGTTCGGCCTAAGCAAGCTGGAAAAGAAGCTGTTCGCAATGTTGAGCCAGCAATTCAAGGAAGTAAAGTAATATTCCGACCCTGGACTGAAAATAAGGAAGCAGAGAAGTTGCTTCATAGGACTATCTCACCAACAATACAGTTCCAGCCCGGCAGTTCAATGCCTCTCAAGAAACGGTCAGGGTCTCCTCATGGAGACCCTCGCAAAACACCTCCAAGCATGGTAGCACCAACTGCATATTCCCAGCAACATGGTGTGTTGATGTCTTGTGAAACTGTGCAGCGACCTGAGGCTAGGTCATGTCAGGATGACTCAATAGTGCCTCAGCCTCAAGAACGTGGCGTGAGATCTAGATTGCCAGAAGGTGGCTCATTTTCTAGAATTCCTCAAGATGCTGTTGGATTGGCTAGAGTATCACCTGCTCCTTCCCATTTGCTAGGAAAACCACCAGAGCATCATTCTCAGCTAATTGAACCAAGAAGCAGATCTACTGCACCTTCTCCTCAACATGCGTATGATCCATCAGCATACAATTCTTCGCAGATGTCTGGGTTACCCCCAAACCCTTCTTGCCCTGTTGCACCATTTTCTCATCTCACATCTCACCCCTCCATGGCTCCAAGACAATCTCACAATCTTAGTGATTTACCTGCATCTCATCCTTCACCAGCTGTTATACAAGAACTCAGCCACATTCCTCAATTACCACCACGTTCAGCTGGTCTTTTCTCTCAACACTTGTCAAGTTCAGTTCGTCCGGACATGCTACACTCCAGCATGCCGCATTCTGGAAATGCTCATGATGTTGCTAGATTTGCTCACCCTCCATTTGAACAATCTCATGCTGTTCCTGAGCAGATACATGTTTCTCGCTCTGAGCAATTGGTTTTCGTCTCAGAGCCATCAACCTCTAGGACAGAGCTGGTGCTCAATGATACCGAACACTCTGAGCAACTTCATTCACACTTTGAGAGGTCTCTTGCTACCTTGAATACTTCATCCGAGCAACCTCGCATTTTTTCTAACTTAAAACCATCCCATGTACAAATCGACTCCCCTGGTCTACCTGAATCTTCACATGTCTCATCAAACTATCCAAGTGTTGCTGGCTCACAGGCTACTAGTGCAGGACATATAAAGTCATCTCCTGTGGATGACAAAGTATTGAAGACAACCGTTATGAAACAAGCTGAACTTCATAAGGCGTTGTATGAAACTCCTGTGGACATTCAGCGACATGTTAATCCTTCTTATACTGCAAAAACAGAAGCAAAAGCAATATGCCCAGATGTCAGTAGGTTAAAGAAGTCCATCAGTTTAGGCGTGGATATCTCTGGAACTGTGTCGTCTCCTCGAGAGATTATCACGAATGCCTCTAAACAAGCTTCTGGTTCTGAGGTTAGTTCTGCAAAGTTGGTCAAAGTTCCCACCTCAAGAGATCATGTAGGACAAAGCAACCAGGGCAAAAGTGAAGTAAAAGATGCAGAAAGCCGTGAGGACAACGGATCTACTACTGGCAGCCCAAGTCTCGGCTTTGAAAGTCCTGATGATAAAGACCATGAACTAAGAATGAGATTGTTTGAATGCAGTACTGGTGATAGAGCTTTGTATGAAAGCCGCAAGTCAGGCCTACACCACGAGGTAGCAGAGGAAGGGCATAGTTTGACTCCTGATTCTGAAACAGAGAGAAGTGCTGATGAGTTTACTGATGGCACATGTATACCAACTGATAGTACTTATATTGGCTATACAGACGAGGAAGAAATTAAACATAGTTATGGTTCTTCTGCTGTGCAAGGTTTTGTTGATAGTACAGTATCAGACACTTCAGAGTGTGGAACTGACAGAGAAACTTGGATTGATAAGAGTGACATCGTGGTCGCAAGATCTGGGGATGAAGATGAATGTGCTGAGAGGAAGACTGGTATATCACTACAGGATGAAACTGTTAGTGGTGTTGAAGGAGATGATGATGCAACTGATGGTGATATCACAGATAGGTCAGGTCAGCGCATAGATGAGACAGCAGAGGAAGGGGAAACTGGAAGTAAGAATGCAGATAGTGAGAGATCCACTCTGCATGTCTATAATGGAAGTGAGAAAGTGGGTAGTGGGAAGGCTAGCAGTTCAAGTGATGATGAAGCAAGGTATATGAAGAATGATGAAGCAGTGGACGGCAATGGTGATAGTAGTACTGTTGTGGATACTAGAGGTGAAATGGAGAGGCTAAATGAGGTTTCCAAGAGGAACCTGTCACAGGGTGGTGATGTAGAAGACGATAAAGTATCTGATGATTCCAATATGAGGGTGGCTAATGATGTCAAAATGGGGACAGCAGAAGGTAAAGGTGTACATGACGAAGTAGTTGGTGGCATAGAAAATATTTCAGAAGATGAAGTGGAGGATGATGTTGGATACGAGAAAACAAGGTGGACCAGTGAGGAAGCAATTGAAGCTGATGCGAGTGATCAGAGTAGTGTCGGTCCAGCTGATGACTCTTTTACTGACATGACATCTAGCACAAGTAAGGGTTTGAAATTGCTGAACAGAACAGTACCTTCGGAACTTGTCTATGAATCATCAGGCGACAGAGAAATCTCTTTGCCTGACAAAAGCAAACTTTCTGAAGACATCAATGCTGCAAGAGGAAGGAATCAAGGTTATATGAATGAGTTTGATAGTGTTGACAGCAGTGCGGATAAAGTTGCTTGGGAAGAAGACGAGTTTGTTGAGAATCGTCGATCGACTGATCTACCCAGAAGTGATGATGTAGCCACTGATGATCAAAGAGTATCTACCATAGAATCTGATCGAGTTGACATTGATTCCTCGCATGCAGCGCATGCATTGAGACGTGATGAGCACGTGATTGATGACGATGAACACGTGATAAGTAGCAAAGAGCATGTGACAAAACAAAATGGAAGTGGACACATGGACGGGAAAATCAAAGAGACTCAGAAGGACTTGGAAGCTGAAGGTCGCATGCCTAGATTCAATGAAGAAAGTAGTGTCATAGAGAATGAAAGTGCTATAGATGAGACTTCAGATGTTAGAAACGTTACTGCCACTAAAACTGCGGTTACAGATAAATGCTCCGTAGAGGAACAAAGTGTAACTGAGAGCTCAAGAAAGATTGAGAAAGATCAGGCCAGAATATGTGCTTCAGGGCAACAAGAGGAAGATGGGCAAGAAAGTGAAGAAGATGACGCGGAGGAAAGCCGCGTGGCTAGTGATGAGGTCATTCGTGATGATAGCCAGAACGATGAGGATACATTGGTATCGAATGAAAAGGATGGAGAGTTTAGGGGTCATCAAGATATAACTAGAAGTACTCAGGGTGATGAAGGTATACCAAAAGGTTATGAGGGTGGAGCGCAGGATTATAAGAGTGGTGCTGCTGTTAGTGATATGAGTGATGAGAGTACAACTGTGGAAAATGCAACAGAAAGTAAAAAAGCTGCCTGTCTAGAAAAGCAAGTTGACACCGATATAACTTCTACCTGTGCTCTTCATGATAATATATCAAGTTCACTCGGAATATCTGTGGACAACCAACTTTCGTCTTCTGGAGGAAACGATCCATCAGAAATGTCGTGCGTGTCTAGCAGTGAGATTAGTCAGCACTTGGCTGTTTCTAGCGGCGTTATTTCTGATGTGAGCTCGTCTGATGCAAGTGAAGACACAGAACACTCAACTGAAATTGTCTCTCGCTCACGAGAACCTGCTGAAGCTGGATCTTGTACAGAATATTCTAATGAAGCTGAATCTCTTGTTGAAGATTCTAATGAAGCTGAATCTTGCACGAAAGGTTCTAATGAAGACGAACCTTGCGCCCGCGATTCTCAGATTGATATAGTTCCTAGTAGTGGGCGATTTATGGACAGAAATACTGATGCATCTAATATAAGAAACGATTTTTATGACAGCTTCTCACGAAGATCGTCTGATGATTCTACAAGTAATTCCGAAGAACCATCCACGACAAACTTTGAAGAATTTATGGCGACAGTTTCACAGAGTGTTACAGACCAGCAAGAAGTTGACTTATGCGGAAATGAAGCGGAATCATTGAGGAAGGATGATGATAGTGAAATTAGGGTGGAGGAAAACTTACGAGGACCTTTATTTAGTGACGTGGATAATGTTGCTGACTCATCTACACTGTCCCCTGTTAGTCTTACTGATGATAATTGTGCCAAAGACGATACAAGTTTGGAAATGACTGGGAAACACGATGATAGCATAGGATATGCAAGTACGTCTGGGGATTCGGCTGGAAATTTAAGAGTAACGAGCGGCAATGAAGCTGATACAACGGGATATCTAGGAGTAAACAGAGACAATCATGAAATGATTGTTGGTACTTCGGGACATTTGGGAGTGAATAAGGATAATGTTGCTGAGAACGTTGCGGATACGTCCGAACATTTGGGAATAAAGAAAAATGTAACAAGTGAATCAGAGAGCACTCTTGATACCAGTGGATACCTAGGGGTGATAAACAGTGAAGTTGGGAGCACACCTGAGAGTAGTGTAGGTACATCATCTGGTGGCAAGTATAACATTACAGTCGAGGCAATCTCGAGTGACGAGGAAGAACTCGAGGAGGGAGAAATTGCGGATAACCTGGGTGATGACATCACTAATCGTGACGTCACTGGGCAGAACGTCATAAGTGTATCACCTGAGCAACTGATTACATCATCAGGGCCATATGTACCTGATACTATTCCTATCTCGCCTCCTGCGGACGATGAACAGGCATCGTCTAGTGTGTTCTCAGACTTCGGGATTTATGCGTATCCCACGCAGCACGTGGGTCAACCTGCGGGAATGTCGCGTGTGTCCCACGCAGTGTTTCCGTACTCTGCATTGAACGTCAACTCAGCATCAATAAGCAATTGTTCATCCCCAGTCCCTCCAAGATTTCCCTCGGGTCGTAATACACCAATCAGATACCAGCCTGCCGATTCTAGTAGCATTCTGACGTCACAGTACGAACCATTGAGTGATGACGAATGTTCCGAGTCCACGGATGATGAAGCTCGCAGTTCAGCGGATAGTAGTTGAGAGTGGGGGATCCTGATGTAGATATCCTTTATATATTCACATTGAGCAAGAATAAATAAGACAGATTGAAACTGCGCACGTTGGATTGACAGTGGTGTGTAAAAAAAAACCAAACTGTCATGCCAGCTTCAATGAAAGGGAACTGTAAATTTCGTTAAATTTCAACCCTCAGAATAGTCGCTACCATTTTTAATTGTACCATTTGTAAAGTTAGGAATTAAATTGTATTGTTTTTCTTGTGTTAGTAGTTAGATTGATTGTGGAATATCTCTCGGCGCCTGCGAGTAACTCATATCTCTCAGTGCCTACCAGTAAGAAAGATAAAGAGGTTATGAACACAAATGCAAAAAACAAAGGTTTTGAAATAACTGGCGTCACTGAATTGCAGAATAAATATGAAAGAAAAACGCCATTCGTAGGATTTAGGAATTGTGTATTAGTTTATTAAACTACAGTCACGTAAAATAGATGATACGGGAATATATCGAAAAAGCCTTGAGTAATTTCTACAACCTGATTGGCTTATTACACCAATATTTTGTGACTTGTGATTGGCTATGCCGTAGACGTGCGAACAAAAGTGGCGATTTCGTCAAAATATGAATATTTATCAACTTTCCTTTTGAAAATGGGTGGACACATTAAATATTCATAATTGCATGACGTTTAATTTTTTATGACTTTAATATTCTTTGTATTATATCCATTTTAAACTTATAATAATAATTATGTAACTCTTAAAATTTTCATTCACGTAGTACTGCCACTGAGCGAGAAATTCAAAGTTTAAATCTTTCAAATTTCGTTTATCCCACGTGCAACTATAATTTCAGTGAAAAGTTGAAATGGTGTTATGTGTTTACACTACAGTTAGCTGTTTCTAGACTTTATATGCTTTGATCTAGTGTTGAATGCAAACCAGTATATTTCAGTTTTCCGTCTTTGAGATGAGTGTTGTTTTTTGTTGATCCGGTCTTGCTTCATTGACTTCTTTTCTATGCGATGGCGAAACATGATCCCTCCTGCTGGATAGCGCAGTCTAGGTCACGGAATGACCGTCTTAATAACATCATGAGTTCTGTTGAAGGTGATTTATAAACTTTTAGTTAATAAATATATGTTCGTTAAATATAGATACTTATTTACTTTCTTATTATATAGCTGTGAATTGCAGTGGATGTAAATTTCCTATTCAGAAAGACGTGCACTCTGCTTTGGGGTTACAATGGCATCGAAACTGTTTCAGGTTTGTTTTTAATCGTTTGGTTGTAAGCCTTCCTACTTAAATTAAACTCTTGGTCATCTATTTGTCTTATTTGATTTGTAGATGTTCGGAATGCCTGAGTACCATTCCATACCACTATATGCCGAGGGATAATGTTTTGTACTGTAAGAAAGATTATATTCTCAAATTCGGCGAGCATTGTCAAAGATGTAACAAACCAATCACAGGACCAGTTATGGTGAGAAAACGAATGTAGTTCATACTATAGTTTAAGCTATCTTTTCGTAAATCAAACGATCTATTACGTGCGTGTTACGGCACTTTATCAGGTATAAATCAGTTCAGTAAACTTGTCTTAAAACGCCATATTCTCAGGTTGTTTTGTGATTTTTATCTAGCTCATTTAAAGGTCTATATTGAAACATTGAATGGATTAGAGCAGTTTGAAACATTTTTGTAACAATTATTCCTGTCTGGAATGTTTTCAAAATTATATCTTACAAAATTATTAAATAATTCATGCTGCATTTAGGAAATGTGTTTGTAGCTTACAAAGATTACTGAATTGTTGTAAAACTTTGCTCATGATTTCGGGCTGGACAAACGTCATGATTTGTAGTGTTGATGAATATTTTGGACAGTTATTTAATACTAACCCAAACACCAGATTATGTGTCACGTTTATGAATACTTTTTCAACATGAAATGCAAATTTGGGGTGTTGCGAATAATTGATAGCAAAACCACGACTAGACTTTGGCAAACGTAAAGTTTTGCTTTCATTTTGAGTATATTTTAATAAAATAATACTGGAAAAAGCATTGCTCTGTCTTTTCAACTTTACTTCTGCGAGAATTCTGATCGAAATTGAAATCTGATATTTTGTGTCTAGCTTATCATTTAAACTATACTTGAAGTCAGTCTGAAACGGGTAAAACTACATGTTCAACATTGATTAAAGCTTTAGCATTCAAATTTCTTCCTTTAGCTAGTTAAACGGGAAGCTTTTCAGCGCTTGCCTTTTGAAGGCAGTGAGTTGTCAACAACTTGAGAAATCAGTTGTGATTCTAGGTTGCAGGAGAACAGAAATATCATACTGAATGCTTTGTTTGTACAAAATGCTTGAAGTTCATTGGTTATGGTGATGAATATATGTTGGTTGAAAGACACAATCTTTACTGGTGAGAAAATCTTCAAATTTTTGTATATTGTCTTTTAGTTTGCACAAACATTTGGTAAACGATTTCGCACTTCAAAATATTGCAACCGCTTGCATAGTAGAGTATGTTAATCTGAAAGATATCTTTGTGCTTGTGTCGTTTATTAAACGTAATTTTGTGGTAGTTTTACATAGTTTTGCCTCTCATAACTTTGTTTTAAACTTTGCACAATGTGTGGGTAACAGCAGGGTGCTTAATACTACTTGTACAGTTAAACCGTGACTTCGAGGCTACCTGTGAAGTTACTTTCTAATAAGCAGATATCATATGAACTCAACGCAATTTAGAATGTAGAGGAGTACTTATCATATTTTAACAATGGATCAATAAGAGATGACTCTTACTGGATCTTTAGGACGAACAGTTAATTTAGTCTATATTCTAAGTGTTTATTTTCTCTAGCAATGATTGTTACAAGCTGTCCATCCTCCCAGCAATAAGTACACCTATCAGTAAACTCGGTCGCTGTCATACTATTCAACATATCAACTTGGCACCAACTCCTGTCAGTCGACGCAAATTTTCTGTTCTAATCGAGAAAGCAAGCAGCATTAATAAATTCCTTCGTTCAGCACAGTCAAGTCTTGCTCCAGATGGCGAGAGAAGAAGCTTCATTGCAATTGAGAAGTATGGCAAATAACGTTCAAACACATAGTAGAAACAACCCTTGGAGTGGATACATTGCACTACGTGGATTATTAATGGTAGAGATTAGTTTATATATCTTCGTATTTTGTTTTTAGTGTTGATGCAAGTAGTGAATTGAAAGCTAGAGGGGTACAGAGTGGTGATAAGGTTCTTGAAGTCAATGATATCATGGTCACGGATGCTACTTTAGACAGAGTAAGAAAACACCGGTTTTAATGACGTTTTAGCACGTCATTTTAATTTATATTAATATATTTTAATTTATTTTAGGATATGCTAATTTATCATAATTTATTCTAGTCAAGTGTTAATTTATTTTAATTAATTCTCATATATGACAATGTATTCTTGCAGCTTTCTCAGATTATATCCAACCCCCAAAAAGTGCAAACTCTTACTATTGAACGCAATACAGATAGTCAACCACCCCCCCTGGATATTGAGAAAGACCCTGGAAAGTCCCGACACGCCCCTGTAGACCGACACCCTTCCCTTGATTTGATTGGCAGTCCAGACTATAGTCAGAAGTTCAAAAAACATCACATGCCCTGGGATGAAGACGCCTTCGAAGAACATACGAACGACAAAAAAACTCGTAAAAAACCCGAAAGAGCCAACTCTCTTCCTCGCAGGTGAGTTTTTGTTCTCAAATATAAGATACAAGCTTTTTCATGTAGTTTTCCAAAATTATTAGTGTGAAGAAACGACACCTCACCGACTAGCGTCAATGATGTTATAATCATAGCGGTTTTAATTTGCATCATATATATGTAGTTGCTCCGTGGAGAACAGTGTGTTAAAGTGTAATTCACCTTTGCATCGTTCACAATCCATGAAGACTGAGGCAGGAAAGTAAGTAGAAATCATTTTGATTCAAAGATCTTTTCAAATTAGAATAGTTTTCTTACCAAGCGTTTTAGTTATACGTCTGTGTTGTTTGTGTGCTGTTAGTGATGGTGTAGAAAATATGCTTTTTTTTAACAATCTTTTTCTCTAGGGTGTTCCGTCCATCTGACCTTATCGTTGGTGAAGTGATTGGAAAAGGTTTCTTTGGACAAGTTAGCAAGGTCTGCAAGAGTTTGCTGATGAGATTCCGCTGGCTTGGTTAAATAAGAATAGTAAACCGAGCGTTTTTGTGGGAATATTTTTATTAAAATAACGCTTATGTTTTTGGTTGTAGGTTGTCCATCGGGGTACAGGAAAAGTCATGGTTCTTAAAGAATTAATAAGATATGACGTAACAGCTCAGAAACAATTTATCAAAGAAGTAAGATTGCTTGTTTATCTTTCGCATTGAGAAAAATCCTGACTCTATTTTTGCGACACTTGCGTTCCTATATGGAATCCAAGTTATTCCAAAGTACATGTACCCATAGGTATTTCTTTTAAAATTATAGTATTTTGTCTTAATGCATCAGGTCACTCTGCTTAAAACTCTTGATCATCCTAACGTGCTGAAGTTCATTGGTATTTTGTACAAAAACAAAGTTCTAAGTTTCATCGCAGGTAATTTGTAATAAATCTTATATACACGCCTTTTTTTTCTGTTTCATTGAAATTCCACTCTTCTAGTTGTTTGTTCATAAATTTAACTGCTTTCATTCTACTCACTATTTTCTTTTGTAATTTTATAGAGTATATTTCAGGAGGGACTTTAAGAGGAATTTTAAAAGACCAGGTTAGTAGCGAGGCTGTAAATCATATCATAAATAAGACATTTTAATTCAATGTTTTAAGTTACTTTTTAGTCGCGCGACTTGTCTTGGCCTCAAAGAGTGAAATTCGCCAAAGATATTGCTCTGGGAATGGTAACTTGTTTTGCTTTTCTACTGGGAAATTTTTTAATGTTCCTAACTTATCAATTGTCAATCTAACTGACTTTTTGATGTTCCAGGATTATCTTCACAAAATGAACGTTATTCATAGGGATTTAAAATCCAAGAATTGTCTCGCAAGAAAAGATGAGGTAAAAAATGTTAACCCTTTTGTTCTTTTTTCATCTATGAGCAATCCTTAACTTTGCAAACTTGGGAAAATTTATTCTAACTTTAATTTAGTGCCTTTATCAGAGGATAACAAGGGCTATTAATGTACATTTAGGGCATGACGATTGTGGTCGCAGATTTCGGCTTAGCTGGTATCATTAGCATCGATGAAGATCAAACAAACGGTCATGATCCGAACAATAATGGAAACAAAATATCACATTCCAATCCCTTATCAGCAAGGCCTTCTGCACCAAAGAAACGGTACTTTATTATCCATCTATGATCCCTCATGCTCCATATTACACTCAGTGTTCACCCAGTGCCACAGACTGGGAAGATATCTTATGTGTTCCAATCTGTTGGTGATGTTATTTATATATTGATTTCTTTATCTAGAACAACTGTTGTAGGTTCTCCATATTGGATGGCACCGGAAATGATTAAAGGTGATCATCTAGGACACTCACACCAATATATTAATTTTGTACGAATCAATTTAAACAAAATCTGTTTATTTTAAGGAAAGGCTTATGATGAACGAGTGGATATCTTTTCATTTGGGATCATTGTGTGTGAGATTATCAGCAGAGTCAAAGCAAATCCTGATTTTCTTCCTCGTACGAAAGTAAGTTCACATTACTTCCGATTTCCAAATAGCGCCTTAGCATAAACTTTATATCCAGGTCGTACAAACTCAATCAGCTCAGTCTCACCAAGATGATCTTAGGTCCAGTTCAAACGACGAACTTTTCATGTGTCGAATTGAATGCAAATGAGCCTAACAAAGACTTGTGCCCATTTGCATTCGATTCGGCACGTGAAAAGTTCGACGTTTGAACCGGGCCTTAGCTGCAGTATGCAATGATTTTTTTTTCATTGTAGCAATTCGGCCTGGATGAACGAGCGTTTAAGGAATCATTTTGTGAAAATTGTCCTAACGCATTCTTTCAAATCGCTTGCTTCTGCTGTGATCTCGAACCAGTAGCAAGGTAAGTTTACTTGGACCGGGGACTGTGGTGAAATATCTGGTAAATATTAAAAACATTCTCAGTCGATGAAGATGTGAGGACGCGAGAAACCTAGTAATCTTGAAAGCTCAGTTTTCTTTTGCAGACCTTCGTTTTCCTCTCTCAGTCATTGGCTGGAAGCACTGTTAGTTCATCTTGAAGTTGGTATGCCGCTGCCTAGTGAGGTTGCACACTCACTTCTACCAAGAACGCTAGAAACCGCTGCCCGACCTTAAACTTTGATGAAGTGCAGCATTTTTAGCTATGGATAAAACTATACCGAAACTTATTTTAGATTAGAGTCGGTAAAATTTTATAATATTTTTGTATTAGCACCTGCTGGACAGGAAAAATTGCAAAAATTTCCACTTTAAAAAGCGAGAATCGTACTTCAATATACACGTACATTTATTACATGTTTTAAAGATTTTGACGAGTTCATTAAAAACTACAGGTGGTTAAGTGTGTTGGAAACATGACCCGTAAATAATTACTATCTTTAGTCATTTCCGAACTTTTTGCTTTTCATTTGATTCTTAAGAATTTCGTTTTCCAAGTGCAGACGAAGTATATTTCTAGTTGGCTAAATGTTGCAGGATAGTTATCATTGATGGGATATTTATTGATAGAGGGATATTTGGATCCTCAATTAACAGGTATGTACCCTAAAAACGTTGATTTATCTTTAATCTTTGGGCTATCTTCTCGCCTTATTCTATCGCTTTAATCCAGTTGGTGTTTTCTCTTTTGATGCAGTATTACTGCAGGAGGAAACGAGACTTGAAGAAAACCTGTGGCGTTTATTGAAGTCAAACTCAAAGCATTGCCCTAAAAGAAATATCTCATTGACAATACCACTAACACTGACATTAATATTTTCTTACAGATTTCGTGTAGTGAAAGATATTGCATTGTAAAAATGATGGAATCAAAAGTAATTGCAAAAATATTTTATATCTTCCTAATCGTCTCATTTTCAAGTGGTTTCAGCATCATTTGCTTCACAGATCTACGAGTAGCTCCTAGTGGCAAAATCCTTCAGTTTAAAGCCAAAGCATATCCATATAAATGGCCGCTACGAACAGGACTCTTGGTGTTACTGCTCTTAATTACTATGCTAGCATTTGTTGCTACTTTTAAAGAGATACACAGACTGACTATTGTGGTTGCCATATTAATATTTATTTTGGTAATTATTGAAGTGGCAATGGCAGGGAAAACTTTGACTTGGCGCAATGAACAAACACGTATTGTGAAAACTCATGCGGATGGGAACAGTATGCTACAATCTTATGCAACTGATTCTGCTGTTGCTGAAGTCATGGATTATGTTCAAAGCACGTATTCATGTTGTGGTATCAAGGATTATCGTGATTGGGCAACGACTGCATGGGCAGCGTTAGTGGTAAGTGAAAGAAGGGAATGAATAGAAGAGCTAATCGTTTTCCTTAGCAGTCAGGTATATGTTTTCTGGTACTTTAGTTTTCTTCTCTGAATGAAATCAACTCTTGAGTAAAGCCGTTTATACAACTGTGGTTCGAATTATGATGCGACCGCTGCTTGAAGCACCTTTGAAATTCCTTGACACAATCGTTTATACTTCTCCTTCATAATCCAGCCACTGACTGCAAGGAAAAATGACTAATAATCTCTTCCTTTCCTAATATTTTCACTAACATTACTAAATTGTCTTGCAGCAAAAGCAGAACGCAGTGCCTATGTCATGTTGCAAGATTCCCAGCCCTGGGTGTGGGGATGACTTGGATATCAAAGATCCGTTTGAAAACATATTTGTTCAAGGTTGTACCCAGCTGCTATACTTCACCAAGACAAGCGACCACCATCATGGGGGACTGGGAATGGCAGTTCTATTTCTTCACTGGTGTTCTGTGGCCGCCTGTCTCATATTGGCGTGCGCGATCACTCATACCAGCGGTCTCACTCCGACCCAAGCACTGGCTGGCGAAGAACCGGAAAAAACCTCTGGAGGTGGTGCGGGTAAACGCCCTAACAAGCAGGCAAAAGCGAGGAATAGGTCTAAGAAAAGGACTGGTGATCAATTAGATTTTGAAGATGAAAATAAGCCCCCGAAAGGCGCGCGAAATTTATTGATAGACAAGTCAGAACTTGAAAACGAGGCTGAGACAGCGGATACACGTGTTCCTTAACGATATTACTTGATATTTAGGAACTTCTAGGAGCAATAATTTGAGAACAGACTGGTCCAGTTTATAATTCAGTCAGTGTCTTTGTAAAGTTACTTGACTTCCGGTCACGTCCGGTTATCACTTCCGGTCAATGTGCGAAGTCATTGGGTCAAGTGCGTTTGTAAAATGTGAAAATAAAACTTAAGATTTTTAGTATAAATGTCATGGATGAGATGGAAAATATTCAGAGGCTAGCTAGACAAGCTTTGAAGACTTTCAAGAATCTTAAAGGCTCGCCTTTGCGGCAGAATTTGGATGTTTTAAAATCAATGGTAAGATCCGCCATTTTGCTCTTTCTTTTGTCTTTCAAAACTATTTCGGAAAGGCTTTTATAGCCGGTACAATTAGATAAAACTTACGTAAAATATTGTCGTTCGAGTATAGTGATATTTTGATTCGGTTTCAAATTGCTATATCGTATTGTAGTATTGCTAGTAGTTGTAAACAAACTGATTTTTTCATCTGATAATTGAGTGGACAACGTCAATTGAAATCTGACCGTTGCACCTGCTGTCACTGCACTTATGTCTCACACTTTAACTATTCACTCGAACTACGTTTGATTACAGCCACAAATGATATGATATGAAATTTTATTTGTTATCCCTTCTAAGGCTTTTCACAACCAATTTACAATTCAGTGCAACTGTGTGGTATTTACTCTTTCTCTTTCCATATCTGACATAAGCTATTTATTTTTATAGTATTATGGTATTAGTTTTCCTAAGCTGCTTATACTAACCCACCCTGCCAACTTTCCTTGCAGGAGGAAAGAGGAGTACCCTATAAAAACCTATGACTTTCAGCAGAGTAGTTAACAAACTCTTTTCATTTGAAATATTTCATACCCAAACCCAGTACTTGCTTCAACATTACCTCCATTTGATCAAAAATACAATAAATTCTTTATTAGATGGAAATTTGTTTTTAGATGGCGACAATCACTGCAGAAGATGTTAAGCTAACCCCACTCACTACAGATAGAAGGAAAAGTTTCCCAGGGGCTCCCCCTGTCACCCACATGAATATACTTGAATGCCCACACTTCTCAATGGCAGTGTTTATTGTCCGTAAAGGTGCACAACTTCCTTTGCACGATCACCCAAGAATGCATGGATTCTGGTAAGACATTGCACTTTCATACTCGGATCCTTTTAATTCATTGAATGGCAATTTGCTTATGCTCTGAGGAGTTTAAGATCTTTCATTGAAAACTTCATGCTTGTGTATATTTAGTAAAGTGCTATATGGTACTATTGAAGTTGATATGTACACAAAAATTGGCAGGTATGTTTCTCGCGATTGATGTTAAAGAATATTGAAGTTGGTTGCCTATTTACATCTTTGCAGGTTCAACAAAACCATGCTAATGTTTGCTGGTCAACTTTATTTTGTTTTCTTTTACTTTCTTAGAAGCGAACATATGAACGGAGAAACATTTCATGAGTGTAAGGTTTGATTATTAATAAAATCTCTCAAGGAAACCTTTGCATTTTGATAAACTAACTGATGTTTTTCTGATATTTACAGCAAAACCTCAGAAATTTTGGTATCAAGGACGACACGTGTTTACCAGTGACAGTGGGGTCTGCACTGTTAGTCCTGTTCGTGGAAATTTACACACAATACGAGCAATAAGCGGGTGAGGAAAATGTGCGTAATAAATGTAAAGTATGCGATGAGTTTATCACCAAATCTAAGTTATTTGAATTTATAGGCCAGCAGCTTTCCTAGATATTTTGGGTCCGCCATATTCAACTGAAGAGGTGTGAATGAACCTTTGTCGATGAAATAAAAACATTGAGGCTTGAAAAATTCTTAATGTTGTATTTTTGTTTCGTAGGGTCGTGATTGTTGTTATTATCAGGAATGTCATTCGAATGGTGAAAAAAGAAATGAGGAAAGGTGAGTATTTTCAAGTTTTGGACAACTATAAATTATCACAGTTTTTCCTAACTAGAAAAATTTTGTCTGGCATTAGTAGAAAATAGATACAGTAAGTAAGGAATATGGGGGTACATGGGGTCTCAATAGGTCAATTTTTTGCAGTGATGTACGATTTCTTCAAGAGATACCTTGTCCACAAGAATTCTTCTGTGACTCACAGGTGTGTAATGAATAATTTGGATCTTCTGTGACAAAAGTTGATCGTCTTTCGTTAACCCATTAAGATGCAATGGTCTCTCTCGACAAATGAAAACTTCTGGCATTATTAAAATCAATACCAAGTTACTAACATCAGGGCACATTGCTTCTCAATGGGTTAATGTTTGTTGTTGATTCAGGTGTACAAAGGGCCTGTGGTAAAATTGGAAGACTTGACTGGAGCGAGTGATGAAGAGTGAGGTCAATGTGGGACTGTTGTGGATATATTTTAATCGCTCTGTGTATCCTAACATATATCAGCTATCACCACTGAAGTTGACCAAGAAAATGCGAACAATTAAGATTGGAACAATGCATTAAGTAGTAGAATGAGTGTGATAAGAATGTTGTGATATATTGCTATCGTTTCAACTACGGGTATTTGTGATGTTTGAGAAATATGTTCTACTGTTCTTTTAGACACACAAATATGTACATAGATCTTGTGATATCGCAAATATATTGCTAGTACTAAGTAGCCAAGTATGGCAAAGAAAACTTGTTGTTTGAAAGATTTAAGCTGTTACCTGTCTTGCAAATATTGTTTGATATTTCAATGGTTGTTTGGGCTAGATGTTTCATATTTCACATGGTTACTTTGGTCAAGTTTGTTTTACAAACTTATTGCATCATGAAAGAAGACTTTGATTGGAAACAAAGATACAATGTCTCTAATATTTCTTTTTTGACATTGTAATTTAAAGTTATGTTGTTTTTTCTAGAGAAAGTTGGTGGTGAAAAATTTTAGTCGAGTTAAAGGGTTCTAAGGACATGAGGTACATGATCAGTTAACACGATATTCAAATAGTAAACATTTAAGCACTGATGCACCACACCAATTCACAGCAAAGTATCTAGCACTGCACAAATTAAAATCACCTCATTAAAAGTTTTGTTATTCTGGGTGGTATCATTCTCATGTGTTAATTACAATGTTGCCATGGTGATCACGTGGCACGGTAGATGTAAGGGTTCTCAACGTTATATTGTTGTGCAAGTTCTTCTTGTGAAATGTATTGCTTGTGCCAATCATTGGAGGGCATTGCCTCGAGATTTCCATGTGTGTGCTCCATGCTTGCGTTATGTTTGTAAATATCATGTGAGGGATCCATGTTGTAAGATTTTCCATATGTCGTAGTTCTTCCGTACGGGTCTTCATTTTCTGGGTTTTGTGTCTGGTATAAGTCGTCTACGCTCTGATTATACGAATTGTCTTCTTTGTATATGGGATTTTCATTACTTTTGCTGTATGACATTGGTTCGTGGGATATCCCTCCACGCGTGTTGTACACGATTTGGTCCCGCGAGTCATACACGACATTTTCCCGCGAGTTATACACGATACTTTCTCGCGAGTTGTACACGATATTTCCCCGCGAGTCATACCCGACCGTATCTTGCGTGTTGTAGAGCGTGTTGCCCGAGTTGCCGTATCCTATGTCAGTTTTTCTGGCGTAAATTTCTTCTGAGAGTGACACTGTGGCTTGTTTTCGTAATTGTGAGAGATTCTCAAGAACCTTTTCGTTCTGAATATTTTCATTATTGTAAAGATTTTCTGCTGTTGTTCTTGTGTGAGCATCAACAACAGGGTAGGGGTATGTTTTATCATAGTCACTTCTTGAAGATACTGTCATTCGTGAACTCATTAGGTTTCTGGAAAGAAGTTTTAGTGCCTGAATGAATTTTGGTTCAGGTGTTGCAAATTATCCAAAAGATGTGCTTAATAGCATTAGATGTTTAGTGTCTCAACTTACCGTAATGTCTCAACAAAATTCTTCAATATGATTCCCTTGGAGGCCAAAAGAGCAATGATGAGCAAGGCAAGGAATAGCATACCAAATATTATTGCAATAATTACAGAAGAGTTTGTATCTGAAACACAAGCGAAATTACGTCGCATAATGACCGCGAAAGAATGCACCCTATTTACTGAAGTGAAATGTTTGTTGACTTACTCTCTGATGATGTTGTTTTTACCACTCCTGTGTAAAAAGAATAAAATAAAAAATCGGTTATTGACAAAAAGCTGTCCACAAAATTCCTTGAGTTAAAGAGGTACCCCAGAGTATTTCACCTGTGGTCGCCCGAGCAACAGGTCCAGATCCTTTGGCAGTCTGGGCACGAATCTCTACTTCACGTTGAGTTCTCAGATCACCGTGCAGGACGTACCACGTCTGGGGGCTTGGGATCGAAATTGGATCTTTGCACCCGGTACTAGGAAAACATACGATGTAAGCGATGATGTCACCATTTCTTTTGTCCTCGTCTGGAGGAGACCATGATATATTTACTGCTGTTTCTCCCAAGAATTTAAACGATACACTAGTCGGCGAGCCTGAAGGAACTGCAAAGAAATTTGAAGTAAGATTACTTTGCATTGTTCAGGTTTTTCTAGAGATCAGTTAGCGAACCTGTTTCAAGAGTCTTGAATTGACTGACTCGTGCCATGCCCTCGCCTAGATCGCTCACCCCTGAGATTTCTAAGAGGTACTTGGTGTAAGGTGAAAGATTAGAGAGGACAACGTCTGAGGTGGCGGTACTTTCAAACACTCGACTGAAACTTTTGTCTTGTTTGCTTTTCCAATATCTCACGTTGTACTTCTTGATAGCTTCATCACCTTGTAATGTTTGTAAAACATTCGTTAATTCATGTTCTGCAGTTTCCTGAAGAGTATGTCACATGTAATCAAGACTGTGTCGAAAGAGTTGATCAAACCTGCGTTGGGAATTGACCATGATAACCTCGCGGACGTTATGTCTACTTTTACGATCACTGTTGGATAGTGAGGCAACTCTGATTGAAAAATAAATATGATGTTGCTTTCGTTACATCTGAATAATCAACTTCAATTGATTGTTAATGTCTGGAGGAGAATCTATGACGATTTAAAAGACAAATGAAAAGTGTCGTAACTTTTCGTAAATGTCTATCCTTATGACTTGAACGAAAAATTTTCCAATCTTTTGAAACTTGTTTTATGACCTGGATATAATTTCTTCGAGCAAATACATCGAGTCCATGTCTTTGAATTTGAGGAATTCATTAGGCGTGGATGATCTCGTTTTAAAACGTTCGATTTCACTATATTTACGAGACTATTCTAACCGGAGCAGCTTGACTTACGGTGTCCACAGATGTCAACTCTCATGCAAGCTACGCTTGCCCATTGCATCGGCATGAACCTCAGAAATCTTGCTCGTGTTGCGTTGTCTAATATCCTCGTTTGAACATCATCATTTCCTGACTTAGTGTTTCCTTTTATCACCTGAAAAAAGAGACTAAATCAAACTTAGTCTCACTTGTTTTCACCACCTACAAGAGCGTCTTACTTGTTTTCCATTGACCGTAGCATTTTTCCATTCATTTCCATCTACACTGTACACTGCTCTGTATGACGTCACATACTCGGAATACGTCACGCCTCCTAGAGTAGCAACCGCTGACACAAGGTATAGTCGTGGTAGTTCGACTTCTAAGTAGTGGTTTAACTCTGTGTTTATCACTTCCGGTAGACACCATGCCCTTGTAGACCTGATCCGCGCGTGATGTGGAAGGTTGCCATCTCGATATCCCGAGGCGCTGAACGACCAATCAAATACGAGATATTCAACTGAAGATATAATTGGTCGCTTGCATATGTCACCTGAAACACATTAGACGTGCATCGTAAACGGTGACGTCATGAGGTGAC